>JAEQML010063145.1:0-23448 GCA_016904865.1 Pissodes strobi | reverse complement strand
ATTTTATTGCGTGGAGGTTAATCGCGGTTATAGTTAATATTTAATAAACTAGTACGAAAAAAGTAAGTGAGGACTTTTCTTTCATATTTCATTTTTAAGTAAAAAATTACACTTAAAGGAATCTACCCGTCTCCAATTTTAGGAGTGCAACTAAGCCCTCCAAGGCGATTCAGTCTTATCTTTTTTTTAAACGTCTTCTCATCTTTCTGATTGATTGATGTGATAGTTAAATATTATTAACTAAACATTTGGTTGTCACAGATTTTGACAAACTTTCATCTCAGCGGTTATATAAGCTCGACTTCAAATTTAGAGGTTATAAACATGGTAAAAACCATTAACATGAGGTACCGCTCGACGCCTCTTTTATTGCAAATTGGGGGACTTACTGTCACTTTGCTTAGGGGTTGAAGTTGAAGGGTGTAACGCGAGTAGTTAATTGCTTAACAAGCGGTCCATACGCCTGGTTCACTCAGCGGTGTTAATATTTATAGGAGTGGATCGTAGAGTCGGCAGTTGGGCGAAGGCGCCACTGAATTTTCTATTATGAACTAGCTGACCCGGCGAACTTCGTACCGCCTAACAGTCAATGGATGTGTTGTTAACTTTTACCTAAACTTAATTTAGGATTCTAAGTTCAATAGTTTATTAGGATAATATATATAAAGAAAATAAAAATTCAATAAAAGTAGATGATAAGATCTGGAATGATTGAGATCAATCGATTTGACAATCGTTGACATTAATTCTCTATATTTTTGTTTACATTTCGATTCAAGTATTTTCTATTTATTTCACTATTTTCCGTTCAATTTCTATTCTATAATGTGTAGTATGTCACTGACTTGCAGTGTACATCAATTATTACAAAAAAGCTATAAGCATGCGTGACGTGAGCTGTCAATTGCGGAAGATGGCGGAGTTCCAAACTTAGTTTATTTAAAAACTAATTTTCTGTATAATTTTTCTGATATTTTAATAGTTATTCTGCTATTCGGGGTGGAGACAAATGTAACAAATCAAAGATCATAAAAATCGGTTTAGCCGTTCTTGTGTTATGATTGGTTTAACTAATCCGACTTTTTTAATATGTCCGATTTCCGTTTTAAGGCGGAGACAAAAGACAAATCTAACACATCAAAGATCATAAAAATCGGTTCAGCCGTTCTTGGTGTAACTAACCCGACCATGCTTTATCTAGTGTGTCCAAAAAAGTATGCAATATATGGGAAATTTCTTTTTTATTAGTTTCTCAGAAAATGTTATTCCTGATAAAAGTTGATGCCTGAAAAAAAACTAATTTTGACAATGCTAAATTAAGGATAAGTTATACAGGGTACTTAAAAAATACAAAAATTAAGGTTAAAAAACAAAAATTTGGGAATATCGGAAAAACCTTCTGCAGAAAAAATAAAGTTCCTATGAAGGCAAAAATAAAAGTCAAATACCATTTTTTTCCAAAAGTGCACTGATGCGGAGAAAATTCATGAAAATTTTTCTTAATTTTGTTCTTAATTTTTTCAGCAACAACTTAATAGGAACTTTTTCTTTTCTGCAGAAGGTTTTCCGATATACCAAATTTTTTTTAAATCTTATTGTTTGTGTGTTTTAAGGACCCTGTATAACTTATCCTTAATTTAACATTGCAAAAATTACTTTTTTTTAAGCATCAACTTTTATAAAGAAATAACATTTTCTGAGAAACCTATAATAAAGAAGTTTCCCATAGGTTGCGTAGTTTTTGGACACACTGTATATTTCCGATTTCCGATATTTTAATAGTTATTCTGCTATTCTGGGCGGAGACAAATCCAACAAATCAAAGATCATAAAAATCGGTTGAATAATTGTGGATGATGAACAGCAAAGTATCTAAGTTTTTATCTTTAAGCCGGTTTCTTTTCTTCGTCATGATATCACCTGCCTTGGAAAAAATTATTTCGACTATCGATAGCTCTTTGTAAAACTATCGATTGCTCCGATAGTTGATTTGCTATCGATGTTTAAGCAACACGAAGTACGGATGACTGATCAACCGAATGATCTGGAATGATTGATACCAATCGATTTGACAGTTGTTGTCATTTATTCTCTATAATTTTTTATATTTCGATTCAAGTATTTTCTATGTATTTCAGTATCTTTCTAGATTTGAGTATGCTACTTTCCCACTATTTTGCGTTGAATTTCTATCCTATAATGTGTAGTATGTCACTGATTTGCAGTGGACATCATATATTACTAAAAAACTATAATTGTGCGTGACATGAGCTGTCAATTGTGGAAGATGACGGAGTTCCAAGCCTAATTTATAACTAATTTTTTGTATAATTTTTTATCCGAGAATTTTTCCCATATTTTAATAGTTATTCTGCTATTCGGGGCGGAGACAAATCCATCAAACCAAAGATCATAAAAATCGGTTCAGCCGTTCTTGAGTTATAAGTGGTGTAACTAACACGACTTCGTTTTATATATATAAAGATATATTGTCAAAAAGGATTTTGGGTGCTCCCAAATGACGTGTCCCTGAGTATATTTGTTGGCGGCGTTCCTCTTTGCTCTTTCAGGCCGCGCAATTGTGGTTCACTTTACTTTTCACTGACGTAACTTTATGGGCGCTCCAGCCTGTTACCCAGAAAGCGTTTGCCCCAAAGGTACGACTACGGAGGGCTATAGGGTAGGAGACCGATCGCAATACATTTGTTTCGGTCACAGTTTTGCATCGATAAATCAGCTTTCAAACACTGTCGCCAGAGGCGCATGTGTTTCATCCGCGCTAAAAAATGCATGGATTCTTATGGGACAATAACTATTTTTTATTGAAATTAGTTAACTTATTGCTTTCTGAGATACAAATAACGATTTTACATGAAGTAAAAGCTATTTTTTAAATATTCATTAAAATTTCATCGACGGATTTTGCTTTATTTAATGATAAAATTGACAAAACAACATGTGCTTTCAAACTTAATTTATCTTTAATTGTTTTCAAGGATTTAGGCTTAAAAGAAGTTCTTTAGCAGTGTTTGTGTTTTATGTCACAGCAGGAATGTTTTTGAAAAAATAGCATAGCAAATGATGGGTCCAAAAAGATTATACAGTATTTCCGAAAAGTATATGCAACATAGAGGAAACTTTTTATATTCCTTTACTTACTTCTTAGAATCGATTTTTTTTAATGAAAAGAGAATACATTGAGAAAATTTATTAATACAGAAAAAGTATAGATAATGTTAATAAGAAATTAACCACCCGGTCTTAAATAATCGTAAATACAAAGTGTTCCGTAGAATAAGTACCTTTTTGGATGCATTATGTTAATACGATCCCAAAGATGCTTGGATTTTAAAACTCAGGATGTTGTAGATACACAAAGGACTATTTTTTTTGGAAAGCAAATAAAACACACAACTTTAATACACATTTTTTATTATTTAAATTTAAACTGAGAAAAAAAGCAGTTATGTTAAAAAATATAATTTATTTCATTACAGTGATCAGGGATAAATATATAAATAAATAAACCAACAACAGACTCCAAAAGAAGATTCTCATCTTGAATGTGTGTGTAAAAAATGCTTACATGCTATAATAATAATGAGTGACAAAATTAATATAAATGTTTTTTTTTTAAGTTCTAAAGTAACTTGTCTCAACCTATCTATGATAGATAGACAGATAACTTATTTTATTCCAAAATAAATAATTATAAAGACGAATTTATTTTGTTTTTAAACCACGTCAAGAGTATGTTAACCCAACCGAAGCCCGCTCCCATACAGATCAAAGAGTGTATATCGACAGTATTCGACAGAAGCTGAAATGAGTCAGATGATGAGTAACATTAATAAAAAAATCAAACTTAGTGTCAAATATTATAGAATTATTTTCTTTACTTTAGTAGAATATTAATAGATGTATTTTAAATGTCTTAAAATGTCTTTCATAATTGTTATGTATATCTTGTTATTTATATATGTAAGTTATTCAGAGAACAGGTGTATACAAACTAGGAAGTGTAATGAAATGCATTAGAAGAAAACCACAAACTATCAATACTGTACAATAATTCCTATGCATAAATTCATAGGTATAGCATCACACCACTAAGAACAAAATATTGTTAAGCAGCAACCTCGGCAGCAACACACAACACAATTTAAGGAGTAAGTTACTTACATCCGACATACTTATTGTATGAAGTACACAATCAGGCACTAAAAAAATATAAAAAAAAAATTACAGATGTTACCCAGATATACCTCAAAATATACCTATATATACCCACCTTATCAATTTAATTCCTGAACATATTTTCATTTTGTTAATGGTTTTTAGTATATTTTCTATCTCTTCAAAGCCTGAAAATATTTTGTGTCCACCATCAAGCTTAATTTCAGTTTTCCCAAACAACACCTTAAAACATTCATGAAATAAGTAACAGCATATTATACAATGTGGTGGAAAGTATTTTATTAGTATCAAAAAATTCAGCAGTTAACTATGACCCAAAGTGTCAAGATTTAACTTTTACTTAAAATCAAATATATTCGGAATCAAATTACAACTGTTTTATTTACACATGTCGAGAAGTCTATTTCAAAACATCACAGGAGAAATTCCAACATATATGTGACTGGGCTCATATATACTTAGTTGTAAATACTTGTTATTGTCCCAATTATGTAGCAAGTGATTAAATATTCGATAAAAAATATGCTATTACTAACATGAGAAGTAACCAAATCAAAATCCAATACCTTAAAAGACATATCCTGGCGTATCACAATTTTTTTTTGTGGTATGGTTTGGTGTTGTGGTATGGTATGGTTTTGATATAGATATCATTCCATTCAGCAAAAAGTACTTCCACAAATAAATGTACCCGACCACTGCTTATTTGGAGTGCAAATTGTGTTATAATTATTTTTCAAATTTTCAAACAAAACCAATGCTGCATCTATCTCGTTATTGACATGTGGCTTATCGGAATTTTCCTCTAAGCTATAACCTGGCATTTCAACTCCAGCTGAAGTAATAGTACTTTTAGGTGGATCGTGTAATGGTATGTTTTATTTTTTTTATGTTTTGTATCTTGGTTCGCTCCTCGGTTCGCTCACATGGTGGTTTTCGCCTTTTTTTAGGATTTGATAAATAAGAAGGGAGATTAGGAAATATCACTGGTACTGACTCATTCTTTAATATTGGTTTTCCTCTCGGAATTCTACTAATGGTGCCATCAACCAATTTTGTTTTATAAAAACGCAAAATATCCTTTTCTGGGAAGTACAACGCACAAACAACATCTTTTACACTAAATATTTTATCTTGTCTAGGAATTGTTCTTAGCCACTTTTGAAATGTTACAGGATCCTAAAAAGAAAACGTATTAATGAACATCTAGGGCTTTTGTATGATTTCCCACCACCTAAGTGATAACTGGTTAAAATAGCCTTATTTTAGATATTGGCGATATAGATCTGAAAACTATAGTGTTTAAACAAAATATTTGTTAAAAAGGCTAACAATTAAACTATTTTTAATGTAATCATATTAATTTTTGTTCTTATTACTATACAATAATTTTACTCCCAAGAGTTTTTAGGTTATGTTGTTTGCAAACATTCTAAACATTGATGTAATTTTTAAAATTTTTATAAAATCGAAAGTATACATTTTAACGAATGCATTAATCGTTAATAGTGTTTATCAACAAATATTTTACTTACGTTAGGAGCTTGAAAGAGACTTGGGTTGTTCTCTCCCCGTTCTTTCCTGAGCTTCCTATCAGAAGAATAACCCGTTTTACATCCCGGCACGAAGCAAACTCTACTTGTATAACAAGTTATGTCACTCATTGTTTATATTAATAACGCAAAAATACAGTAATAAATAGTTTTTTACACAAATAATCCAAAAAAATCTCGCGTTGGTCTATCTAATACACGAAAAGTTAAGTGCGGATGCGATCACTGCGCCTCTGTCGGCCAACCCAGCGAACTAACCAAAAACATGGACAGAAATCGCAAATTCGGCCATAAGCGTTCGGTCTCCTACCCTATAGCCCTCCGTAGGTACGACTAACCAGATGACCAGGTGTGGAGGGTTTGAACTTGTTACCAGAAAGCGTTTGCCCTAAAGGTACGGCTAACCAGATGACCAAGTTGTCGTTTACTCGGTTTGCACGTTCTTTTATACTAAAATTTGTTGAAAGTTTACTGATTGTTTTTGAAACATGTTTAGATAATAAGTATAATATTTTACAATAATAAGATATATATTTATCAAGATCAAGTATCAAGTTCAAACTTTAGACTGAGTGTTCTTTTTTAGTGAATACGATTTGTAGTTTACAATATCAATGATTTTTAA
The DNA here is from genome assembly GCA_016904865.1 of Pissodes strobi. Lineage (NCBI taxonomy): Eukaryota > Metazoa > Arthropoda > Insecta > Coleoptera > Curculionidae > Pissodes > Pissodes strobi. Next base: position 17,073 of record JAEQML010063145.1, on the reverse strand, counting down.
GCAATTGAAATTAGAGTAGTAAAATTTAGCAGGAATATTAGGAAACTTGAAAATAAATTGTACAAACTCACTTCAGTATACCAAAATAAACATCAAAGGTCCTAATTAACCTATTTAGTTAAATAATAAATAGATGACGTGCACAATGGAAATTTAATTAGATCTCAAACCTAATTGAGATTATAGTATTGCACTTAAAATAATAATAAGATTCTGCCAAATATGTATCACCCAAATTATATTATCAAGACTTAATCTTAAGTTCTAAATCATTAATATACTGCCCGACTAAAATCTGAATTTATAAAGTTGTGAGTAAGTAAGAGACAATCACAGAACGTCCTAAATAAAGAGCAATACCCTAAATAAAAAATCAATTATAAATTAATCCCATGGCAGCGATCATGTCAGTGGACAAATAAACAGTTAAAAAGAAATATTAAATCAAATAAATTAACCAGAGAAGGAAATATATGGCCAATGAAAATCTACAGGGGAAATGGAAATAAGCTCAATTCGGTAACCTGCTTATGGACGAAAACCTAAAGTGGAGTTAGGTAAGATTCTACTGAATCGAAATTACAGTAAATGCGTACCGTTTAAGCAAGTATAAGAAATACAAAAAAATAAATCAGGCAATTACTATAGTGTTAGCGAGACATTTGTTAACCAAAATAATATCATATACGGTAGGCATTTTTACGTTTCCTAGACCGTGAGCGCTACTGGTTGCGCTGACCAGGTACGAAATGTAAGGCGTGCCAAATCACTCTGTTCCCTAGACAGTGGGCGCAACGCGAATTGTAGCCCAAATGTTAACAATGTTGCAGAATTACCCCTGTCCTTAGGGTCCAACGAGTTGTTTTCAACTGCTCTGGTAGTGCAGTGGTCAGATCCTGTGCCTGTCATATCGCGGCCCGGGTTCGATTCCCGTTGGTGTATTTTATTAAATATTATGTTTGTAAAAAGTTTTTTCTTCATTTTGAGCATGCGTTGGGTTAGTTGTGCCGCCGTAGCGAGCGTTACTTATTATCTACTATCAGATATTTATTTTGAAGTCATCCACTATTGCGCCCACTATCTAGCATTTTTTACGTTTCCTAGCTCATCAGCGCAACCAGTAGCGCTCACGATCTAGGAAACGTAAAAATGCATACGCTAGTGAAGAATGTCTGTATCCATCAATCAAATAACGGCAAGCAACGGTAATAGACACAATAAAAGATAATAAACGATTAAAACTCAATTAGCGGTCAGTAATTATACGGCCTACTTCTATGTTCTTTTTATATGGCCACTGGCTTTGGTTGGTGTCTATTTCCTAATTCATAGGGCTACTTGGCTGGCCTCAATAAGAACATTACTGCTTCCGATAAAGTTGCACGTCACGTCATGCGGTCAGCATCACTTCGACAAAAAGGTCTCAAACGGGCAGGAATGAAACTGGAGAAACTCTTTGGGAGGCTAGTGGAAGACAGGACCGGGCTGGAGGGTCAGGCACGAGGAAGGACTCTAGTTAAATTATAAATAATTTTAACTATCTAATATAGAAACACAAGGCAGTAACATACCTTTTAAAAAGGGTAATCTCACTTTACATAAAATAGGATATTGCCCATAATACGAGAACATATTAATGACAGAGTGCTTGCCAATTTACCTCATGCTAAATTAATGCGAAAAGTGGACCTGATGGTCAAAAATTACAACATAAAATCTTGACTTCGAGACTTGTCCTCCTCTCTACCTACGCATTCAGCGCGTGTAAAAGAAGGCCGCGTCAACGCCAAAAAATATCTTCCATATCCATCAAGAGAGCGTTCGAAAATGAATGACGACCACAGAGCACTTCGCAACTATATCCGTTGATACCGGTGGGGCGCAGTATGAAATATTTAATGTTTTCAATTTGAAGATATAGATTCTATAGTTCAAAATAGGTACGTTAAGGTCTAATGTAAGGTAAAGAGAATATCAAACACATCAATCTACTAGTGAAAGGGAAGAAACTATATTTTAGGTTTTGGTAGCATTTACAACGCTAGAAGGGTTGAAAATAAAATAGAAAATTGTCCCCTTAAAATCAATAAACGTTTTTTTTCAGATTTTAATTCTAAATACTTAAAATCGAAGTGCAAAATTTTAGTTGGGGCAGGCTGTATAATTTCACCCTCCCGCGTAAATAAAATTCTGGATCTGCTAACCCAAACTAACCACACATTTGTAAATAGCAATTTGGCAATAGATTGTTTAAATATTTTTATTCCATTCAAGAATTATTAATAATTCAATATTTAAGTTGCTGTAACATACATTTTACTTAAATTCATACGAATTGTAGCGTGTTTTGGAGAGTTACAACTTAAAGCAACGCAAGCGACTGCAACTGTTTAATGTGAAAATTTCTTATAGTCATAAAGCATTGGTTTGAAAAATAAATAATGTAAAAAATAAAAGCTCTTAAAAACTGTTCTTAAAGTTTATTTTATAGAAACAATATACATTTTACATATAGAAGACAAAACAGTATAATTACAATAAATGTATATTTATTTTAATTAAGGTAATTTATATGTCGTTAAATTTCTCTACGGTACTATGTATATGTTAAAGTTGTCAAATATTATATGTTTTTTTAATAAGTATTAGAATATGTCTCAAAAATTGTTTCTTTGGTCCGTCATACGTTCAGGTAAAAGCACCTGTAAGGGATATCATCGTAATACTAAGCAGAAATGTATTTATTCTACAAAATTGAAGTTTAATATACAGAAGAGTGTAGGTATTATAAATAACACCCAACAGGGTTTCCTTAAAACTATCAGCATTTGCAAAAAGCTTGGTTCTCTAAATCAACATGTGTTGACTTCGTCTGTATCACTTCTGATGCAAAAACATCCTGTATAACTTTCACATAATCTACTCGCTGATTGAATTTAATTTTTACAACCATTTGCGTGCTGTGCATCTCGAAAACTATACCATTGCCTTGGTCTGATATACTTTACGCATTAAAAATGATATGTTTTCAGAAAAATTATCCCAAACTAACACAAGCCAACTAAGAGTGGCATAAAGGTATATTTTATATAAATTAGGTTTCATTGAATTTAGACGGTAGAATTGAACGAAAAAATTTATTATTATTAACTTAGCAAAAACTAGGATAAGAATAAATCGTAAGCCATACCGTTTAAATTCAGTGATCCATAAAAGCGTTACATAAACAATTCAAGAACAAATTTGAATTTAGGTAGAGTGTGTAGAATTCAAGTCCAATAATATTCAGATTATCCTATTCAAAAATATGTGTAACTTTACGTCGCTCTGAGTGTTTGATGCATTCTGTATAATTATTGAGAATAACTTTAAAAGGCTACAAACATATCTGTAGTAATTCTGAAAAGATAATATCGTAATCACTTTTGGTACGCCCTGAATAAAATAAATTAATTTAAAGGACCTGCATGAGTTTTGATATATAGGGTGATATATCTATAAACCTTTGTCAGGAGGTAAGAAAATTTCTAAAAATAAAATAACTTTCAAAGGGTTTTCACTGATTAAGTAATTTAGGAGAGTACTAAATGTGTTCCTGATTGTAAATATATTTAACTTATTTTTAACATTTTCAAAAGTAGTAGGCAAGCGGTCGAAAAAAACATTATACTACGTGTTTTAGGATATCGCTAAAACAAAACAAAGCGATACGGAAGGAAAACTAATAATAACTGAAGAATCGACTTAAAATAAATATAATGTAATACAACACTATTATAGGACAATCAAATTAGGGGGGTACTTGGAAAAAAGTGTTGGAAAGCTAATTATTGTTTTGATCAATTCATTTAATGCCAAATAGAAGTATCCTAGCTGTGCACGATTCCTCGACCACCACTCGAGTCAGGAAATCCAAAAAAACGAGAACATTTCGGACATTTTTCAGTTTTTAGTCTCTAGCTCCGAAACGGTACGTGTTAGCAAATATTTCGTTCTTTCAAATATTAGAGAGCATGCAATTCTGCACAGTATCCTATACATTCAATTCTGTCCAGTAGTATAGCTGAAATCGATGGTCGAAAAACAGTGATTTTTACCAATTTTGCTGAAAAACGCATTATAGGGATTTTCAATCGTCCGTCACACGGAAACGAATATTCTAAGTGGAAAACGTATAATTAATAATAATTTGGAAATTTTATAAATAATTTTCTGCGTTTGACTATGGGGGTTTTTCCTCTATTGCAATTTTGTTCAGAGCTATTGAAAAATACCAAACACACTTAAAGAGTTTGCAACTGAGCCATTTTACCGAGCCGGCCTAATTAAACCTGACGCCGCGCCGCCGGCCGCGCCGCTGCGCTGGAGACGTGCGGTTGCATGAATTCGCTATATTAGGCCGTTTTTTCGTATTTACCATCATGTTTTGTTTCATTGCGGTACGGATTCGTCTTTATGCTGTGTTTCGTTGATGACAGATATAAGAATCTCGATCTATAGAAGATGGATGAACAGTTCTTTACTTACGGTAAATGTCTCTTTCGACGGCAGTAACAAGAAACGTCTAATTAGCATGTATGGTATGTTGTAAAAGTAGCAGGAGAAGATGCTGACAAACTCATTGTTACGACTGCTATTGACGGATCACTGACTTATCCATCTATGATAATTGTTGAAGAGGACACTGTCCTCATGGTCCTACTCACAGCGTTAGCATCTTCCACCTCAAAGATTGCACTAATGAAGTTTGAGAAGATTGTAAAGAAAAACACTTTGTAGGCTCTCAAACACTTCAACTGCTCGGATACTTCAATATCGAACATCCTGTTCCTGCATGCCTTCAGTGGGCGTGATACGAGGTCATCATTGTACCTCAGGGAAAGTTTGCAAAAACTTTGGGAATGAACATGGATTTGCACTACGATGTGCTTATCTTCAAAAAAGTAGTAGAAGAAGATGCTGACAAACTCATTGTTACGACTGCTATTGACCGATCACTGAATTATCCATCTGTGATAATTGTTGGAGAAGGCACTGACCTCATGGTCCTACTCACAGCGGTAGCACCTTCCACCTCAAAGGTTGCACTAATGAAGTCTGAGAAGAGCGCAAAGAAAAACACTTTGTAGTCACCCAGACACTTCAACTGCTCGAATACTTCAAAATCGAACCTCCTGTTCATGCATGCCTTCAGTGGGTGTGATACGAGGTCATCATTGTACCTTCAGGGAAAGTTTGCAAAAACTTTGGAAACGAACATGGAATATTTGCACTACGATGTGCTTATCTTCAAAAACAACAGTACTTGTGTTGACGAGATAGACGCTGCGGGGCAAAAAATATTTATAGCCATTTATGGTGACCCTCGAGGACACACCTCATAGGACGAAATAGGTAAGATACGACCTGTTTACCAAAGCAAGAGCCAACACGAACATGAACTCTCCAGCTCAAGCTACCGCTCGTCAACATGCTCTTCGAATATACCACCAGGTTCAGTTGTGGTTGGGATACGCCAAAGATCCTCTGCACTGGGGATGGAAAAGAACAAAGTACAGTCAACTACCTACCATGAACGAGCCAGCACCACCAGAAGTACCCAACAGCGTATGCTGCAAGTGCTCTACGGGATGCCGAGGTTGCTGCAGTTGCTGGAAAGCAGGAATGAAATATTCGGAGATCTGCTTTGAATGCATACAACGCGCCTTATGATGATAAGATCTCGCCTGTCGTCCTTAACGAAGATGACGTAGATTTGTTCACGGATAATTTTCATGTTCTCGATATATATTTGACCAAATTTAAAATTGAAGATACACGTTGAATACAGCATTTGATGCTCTATAACTGTCATTCTATATGTTTTTTCATCTAGAATGATCGTTTCCGTGTGACGAACGATTCAAAGTTACTATAATGCATTTTTCATCAATGTTGGTAAAAATTATCGTTTTTCGACCATGGATTTCAGCCATACTACTAAACCGAATTAAATGAATGGTATACTCACTCATTCGACGCAGAATGTTCTCTAATATTCGTAGGAATGAAATATTCGCTAGATCCCACCGTTTTTAGGCTATAGGCGAAAAGCTGAAAAAAGTCCGAAAATTTCAAGTTTTTTCGACTTTCTGATTCGAGCAGCGGTCGAGGGACCGTGCAAATCTACAATACTTCTCTTTGGTGTCCAATGAACCAATCAAAACAATAATTAGCTTTCCAACACTTTTTTCGAAGTGACCCCCTTAATAGACCATAATAAAATTATTTGACTGGATATTATCGCTATTAGCATTTTATAATAATTATAAAATGCTATTAGTAAATAGAGAGATGTGGTTTTTGCGAAGTTTTCTTGGGTTTTTTTGCTGCATGTTGAAATTTTCTTGAGATAAATACAATTTTTTAATTTAATATCCAGTAACGTAGGCATCTTTTTATAAGTGTCCCCTTTTTTATAAACATCCGAGACTTTGATTTTCTTAGAGTGGTCTCCCCCATATATTTGCTAAAGTTCGTTTCAAAATTAGACAAAGTGATAAAACAGTAATCAATTATCCGAGAAGCCGAGAAAGGTCCAATTTTAGAACCTTGGTACCAGCTTTTCGTTTCATACTAACATTATTGCTCACACGCTTTCCTATAATAACCTTTTATTCAATGGCAGTGACTTATGAAAAACATATCGATGTTTAGTTATCTTCTGGTACAAAGTGAAACAGTTTGTTCATGAAAATGGCTAGCGCCTCTATAAATTCTTAATATCTACAATGCCCTTAAAGACCAAAACACAACAACCGGTGATGCTGAAATGGTTGAAATGTATTGGAAAATGACTATGATCGGAAAGTCAACAATCAAAGTCGAAAAGAAATAGAAAGAAAAGATCGATGATGATACAAAAGCCGCTGTAAGACGAAGTGAACATTCATTTTATTTTGACAATAAAATACACACTATGAAGGGTTTTAAAAATATGATTTTTCCATACGAAAAACTGCAAATAAGAACATCAATTCTGGAGGAAAAGGACGAAATTATTTGTTGGCAACAACGATCAACGATATTTAAGAGCAGTAAGATTATATCGGAGAGACAATGTATGTAAATATCTATTATTTGTACGGAACTTCGGTAAACAAAGGATATACAGTTGGAAAAATATAGCATGAAAAAAATATAACAACTTCACGCCAAGCTGTCATAGAAGGATGGACTACTGGAATTAAAGCACCATCTGATAAAAGAGGCTGGTTAATAATCGCATATACTGGCAGGCTTTGGAGAAGTAGTAGCATTTCGATCAAAGAAAACTGGTAATTATCACGAAGACATGAACGCAGATCCAAGAGACTTAATTTGGGCTCAAGTTGAAGGTTTTGTGGCAAGGCATAAGACTCTTTTTACAATGAAAAGCCTTAAAAGTACCTTTCAAGGGGCGTTAAATATGGCAAGTCGATTTCCAAGAGTGGAGTAAGAGAAAGTGGCTAAAAAAGATCCATGCGGAGATAATGATCCCCCCTTTTAATTTTTAATACCAATGCTGCGCTCTGTTATTCAAGTGGGTGACTACGATCAGTCGAGTCGCCATGTTTAGTTAACCACATACCACTAAAAATTACATGTGTAGTTAACTACTGAAAGTGAACGAGGTAACATCGTTTTACAAAAACGTAAGTGCTTTTAAACTACTCTAGCAGTGTTGTTATAGTAATATGAACATTAAGTTGCAATATATTTTTTGAAAGCACATTATCGGCTATTTGACGAGTTTACGAAAATACTAAACAGAACCGTCATCAAGTTACCATGTCCTAATGCAATATGTACACTTTCGGGGCAAAATGATCCATTACTGATCCGGGATCATTTTGCCAGCCCGACTATATTTTTATATTCTTAACAAATACTAAATAGTTTTATTGTTTTCTTTTGTTCCAGATAAGAACATGGTTCAAAGATATAAAAGAAAAATTGACAGGCAGTCATGGGACGAAGATAAAATGCGACAAGCAATGGAAGAGGTCCGTCGTGGCTTATCTTACAAAACTGCGTCAAGAAACATTGGTGTTCAGCTGATGAGTTTAAAGAGACGCTGTAAAGAACCAAACAAGTTAGCTGTTAATGCTGTAAAGAAACTGGGAAGCAAAAGACTGATTTTCACTGAGGAACGGGATGAGGAATTGGTTGCGCATATACTCGTCATGGAAAGAAGAATGTACAGGGTGTTCACCCATAATGTCCCCCCCCTTTAACTTTGTTAATTTTTAAGCTACAAAAAAAAATAAAAAACAGAATTGTAGGGTTTTTAATGTAGTTTTTGCACACGTAAAGGAAAAAACAAAAAATTGTACAGTATACAGGGTAGATAAAAAAGAAACATTTTTTTAAATCTAGCCCCCATTTTTTATTCGATTTTTCGATTCTACGTAAAATTCTATAGATTTTTAATATAACGCACTATATGCCTATTCCTGATACTTTAAGAGTTATTGACAGTTGAATTCGCTATTTTGTTTGTTCTTTTATTTTTTTATGGCAACAGCCACCTAAGAATATAACTTTTTGTTTAGCTTTTGAAGTCATTGAGGTGAAAATATTGAGTTTCCTCAATTCGACCTCATTGCTTTGAGTAGTGATTTTGTATCTTCTGTTTTAAAAATGATTAAAGAATTATTATTATAATTAAAAAATAGCGACTTCAACTGTCAATAACTCCTAAAGTATTAGGAATAGGGATATAGTGTGTCATATTAAAAATTCATAGAATTTTACGTAGAATCGAAAAATCGAATAAAAAATGGGGGCTAGATTTAAAAAAATGTTTCTTTTTGATCTACCCTGTATACTGTACACTTTTTTGTTTTTTCCTTTACGCTTGCAAAAACTACATTAAAAACCCTACAATTCTGCTTTTTATTTTTTTTTGTAGCTTAAAAATTAACAAAGTTAAAGGGGGGGGACATTATGGGTGAACACCCTGTACGGTCTCACCACTAAACATGTAAGATTGATTGCGTATCAGCTTGCAGATAAAAATAATATTGAGCATTTCTTTTCCAAAAAAACGTGTCTAGCTGGCAAAAATTGGTTGACAGGTTTTCGGAATAGGCACCACGAACTTGCACTAAGATCACCTGATAAGGCCGGTTGACCTGTGGTGACCAAATTTTTCACTGGAAAGCAAGAATGAAATATTCGGAGATCTGCTTTGAATGCATACAACGCGCCTGATGATGATGAGATCTCGCCTGTCGTCCTTAACGAAGATTACGTAGATTTGTTCACGGAGAATTTTCATGTTCTTGTTACTAAAGGCAGTGTATGATAAAATACAATTTCCAGCACACAGGATCTATAATGTTGATGAAACTTCTTTGAGTACGGTACCAGGTAAAAATTGTAAGATTCTAGCTCCAAGAGGTAGAAAACACGTTGGCAGAGTTGTGTCCGCAGAACGAGGTGTGTCCACCACTGGCGTAATTTGTATGTCGTCATCTGGTTCTTATGTTCCACCTATAATTATATTTGCTCGTAAGCGAGCGAAAGAAAAGTTGAAAGATGGTGCACCAGGGAACAGCATTTTATTGCAACGATTCTGACAGACAAAACTTGAGGTTTTTGCAGTGGGGTTTGACCATTTTCTTTCCTTTGTTAAGCCTTCACAAGACGATCCTGCACTTCTAATTCTCGATGGCCAGAACTAATTTTGTGACCATTTTATGTCTACCTCCTCACACCACTCACAAGTTTCAGCCATTAGACGTTAGTTTTATGTACCCGATTAATCAATATCGCGATAAAGCATAGGAAATATGGCTTACTAATCACCCGGGAAGATTTGTAACCGTTTTCCAAATCTCACAAATCTTCAACGAGGCATACACACCACTTATCGTAATTAACGGATTTAAGAAGATTTGAATTTTTCCATACGGCCCCGATGTTTTCACTGACTTCGATTTCGCAGCTGCTGAAGTGACTGAGCAAAACGCACCACAGAATGGCAATGTCCACGAAGAAAATGATACGGTCCATGAACAAAATGAAAAAGTCAGTGATGAAAATAATGTGGTACACGTGCAGAATGATGAGGCCAATGAAAAAAATTAGTGAAAGCAACGAACAAAATGACGCCTTGCCAACAACTCTTACGGAAACCTTAGCTTCGGCTAATGAACACTTGACATCGAGGGCAACAAGTGGTTTTAACATTCTGCCAAATAATATTCATTCACTCCCTAAAATAGAACAAGAACAACATAGCTCAAAACCAAGGAAGTCTAGGGGCACAGAAGTTTTGACAAGGACTCGGTATAAATATCAATTGTTAGAGAAACAACAGAAGACGGAAAAGCAGGTGTAAAAATAAGCTTCAAAGAACAAGAATAAATTGGCAGGGAAAAAGTTTCAAAATGAAATAATAAAAGAATAAGAATAACAAAAAAGAAAACAGGACTAAAATTACGAGGAATCTTCGGAGAAATCCGAAGTGGAAGACGATACAGAATGTTCTATTTGTACCGAAGCATTTCTACAGTCTCATTCAGGAGAAGGGTGGGTGCATTGCTCAAGGTGCTACCATGATGAGTGTGCTGCATTCGACGAAAATGACTGTGCTCCAGGTTGCGGTGACTACTGTATTGACAATGCCAAGGTGAAGAAAGTGCGTAAACAGTTAGTAGATAACTTGTAATGTCAAGTTGCTTGGCGTTTAAATTCAGATTTTGTGTATTTTGTTGTTTTCTGATATTTTTTAGCTGTCTTCTTACACGGCAATTTAAGCTTATTTCTGCTAAATGTCATTTGGTTTAGCTAAATAAAGTAGTTTTGGTTGTCGTTAATTGGTTGTTTTATTGCGAAAAAATCTCTTAAAATGCATTTAGAACAGGTGGTATTTTGCCTTACCTTGGGGATAATTTTCCCTTACTTTAGGGGATCATTTTGCCCAACCTATCAGGGTAAAACGATCCTTTTGCAAACCTCTACATTACTGCCCTTAAAAAATGCTTACCTGTTATATCAAAAAATTGGTAATGCAATATTTAAGTACAGTCTACCGACATCCCAAAAAATATATATTTGAACTTCTTCTCTTGTATACTTTACTTTTTACAGGCATTTCTAGCTTAGGGGGGATCCTTTACACATTTAGAATAGACGGCTCTATTCTAAATGTGTAAAGGATGTAGGTAATTATTATGGAAAAAGGAAAGAATGTGGGAGCTTGACGGTGTGCCTGATGTGGCTATAAAGCTGCTAATTATTTCTCTGAATACCAATGATGACAGTACAATCGACTATTCAGAAAGCGAATAGGACTACTCAGATGACGATTTTTCACTTCTTTTCAACGCTAACTAAATTGTTAAGTGACGAATTGCTGCTAAAAGACCTTTTTAGAGTCAAAATAGTCATTAAAGAAAAATCGGTTTATTATTATTAATTTAGTCATAATGAACTCATGTTAAAATAATGTTTAGTATTCACTTTCAATAACTTGCCACTGACATATCGATTTCTTCCCAAAATAATAAAATCTAGTATATGTAAATTGGTTTATTATCTGTAATTTGAAACGAACTCTAGCATCTTTATTCTGCATATTTCAGCTTTGCAAAACCGCAGAATAGTCAATAGTTGTTTTTCAATTTAGTAAAGAAATTTCAATTTAGATCAGTGTTTCATAAAAGACAGTGGCGTATGTAATATAATGCTAGTAAGTGTCTTATAATTCAATATTATTAAGCCAAAAAGTTGCTCTTACTGCTGCTAATATTTATTACCCATGATGGAATGGTTTCTTTTAAAACTCCTACTTGGCAAAAATAGCATACGCGACTGTATTTTCCGTAAAAAAATCTGTGAAGGTTTTATGACAATTTCATTCTGTAATTCAAAAACTAAAAGGGTATGAAATTTCTATTTGCTAAAAATGGATAGTGTGGTGCGAAAACCTTATGTCTCTATCTTAACCAATAACCAATAAAAATGAGAGAACCTGTACAGTGGTGGTACAGTACAGTGGTCGCAACAACTAATGGCGAGGACTGCGAGGAGGCCGGATGCGTGCAAACCGCATTTTAAATGTAGCATTTAATTTTTTATTAAAATATTATTAGAAAACGCTACCTGCCTTGTTTTAAGAGTTCAATCAATATACGTTATTATAATTGTTTTCATATATTATGCTTTGAATGCATCTAATTAACTCTCTAGAAAAATAACACTTAACCCTTAAATTTATTTGTTAATGTTTACTCTTATTAATCGTATTGATTTCGAACATAACTTATATTACTAAGCAAACATTCTGTTATGGCGCCATGAAATATTAGACGGTATTCAGCTTTCTTTTTTCAAGATGTTGGTAAGAACTTTTAACCTCTTTTTCATAGTTGCGTTTCTTATAGTAATCACACACATTTTTGATACATTAAGATCAAACGCTCAAGTAGCCTTTGTCTTCATCCCTTATATATATTTATCTATGGCCTTCATGGTGTGGCTGAAGTGTCGAGACCCGATTTAATAATTTTTAATTTAAAAACCATCATGGGTCCATCAGACCAAAAGATTTTCAAAATCTTGTGCCCTTAGGTCTGAGGAGGGCTTGGCTTATTTTAGTTTATTGTAATCCTTGAGGATGCCGGTTAATTATTGGGGTTAATCGGTAATGAATGGGAGCTAGTAACCGATTCTGAGTAAATTGTTTCAACAAATTCGTTCATAATTATTTCAAATTTATTCAAAAATAACTCAAGTTTGTACTAGCTCTCCAATAAATAAAATTTAAATAAATTAGGTTTCGAATTAGATTGCCAAGAGAGAACATTCAAATAAAATAATAATTTTATTTAAAAAAAAAAACAAAATTTAAATTGAACTTCAACTTTCAAGAAGTAATGCCCGAACCGCGTCTAAAGTTAAATTATTTTTGCCTAAGAAAAATGTACAATAAAAGCACCTATCATAAGAATTATTAAAATAAAATAACTTACTATTGGAATATATTCCAAATAAACGGCATTGTGTGTAACTTCACCAGAACCGGACTAAGCCTCGGAGTGCAGCCGACTTTTGTTTTTTTTCGACTGCATTATACCACGCGACTAGAAAAACTAACCAAGGAATATCAACCACTAGTTGCATGCTTTAAAAACAGGTTCCCCAAACTTTGTTCTAAAAAGAAAAGCCATTGGCCAGGAGGCGTTTATATTAAGAATATTCACCGAGCAAAGGCATTTGGCTCGAAATGCAAAAATCGTGTTGCCCAATTTTAATTACTTTAATTTGGTCTAGATCGGAATTCAAAAGGCATGTAACTAATTTTAAGAGGTTAATTAAAAATTAAAATTTGGAACACTCGGCGGTATTGGAATTTACAAAATATGTTAAAACGCTAATTGCCATATTAAAATTTTGGGCGACTTAGGCAGGTGCAGAATCCAGCTTTTTCCAGGAGAAAACAAGTCGTAAAAGTTGATATAAAAGCGAAAAAATCTCTGGGAAAAAGGTTAGTCTGAAAATAATCTTCACGCGTCTTAGAACGTTATTCTGTCCAAATGGGACTCGGGGAATTTTAGTATAAATTTATCTTTCAAGAATGTCTCTGCCCAAATTGTTAAACAGTATTGACCAACTCGTAAAAAGTGTCTCTAAGTAGGCACCAGAGACTCGTGGAAATTAAATAAGTAATTAAGCAAATTCTTTTGGTCGGCTCGAAAAAGTCTGCTATTTTGCTATCCACGAAAATCAGGCAAATTAAAATTGACCCCACTAACAAACCATATTACATTGCTAATATAATAGTTTGGTTTCCACAATTTTGGAAAATAAGGTTTGTCTATTTACGACAGATCATTTTTTACATCACATTTTTTTTGTCATCAAGATGGAAAAAAATAAGTCGTCGTGACGTATTAAAGGTCAGTAATGAGAGAACTTTGAGAAACAAAAAAGAATATCTTATTAAAAGTGCGCAAGAAATTACATTATGTCAAGAAAGTGATGATTTGAAAGTTTTAAAGCACCGCATATCACCTTTTATTCAAGCTTTTAAAACCCTTTGGTCCAAATGTAAAAGAAGAGAAGAACTTTTCCTAAAAAATTAAAAATGGCTTTCCGTCGAAGTAATTTTTCCTGTAGTGATTAAAAATTTTAAAACCTGGCCATGACTGGAGGCGAAGTGAAATAGATTTTAAGGACTTGTGTGAAAGGACCAAAAGACGGAAGACCGGAAAATGAGGAAGTCCTTTTCAGTTGAAGAGCTTTTCTTTTCTACCTCTATGAATTTAAGGTCGACTGGACACCTAAGGGCAGCAAAAATTGTTAGAGAAGTAACCACTGATCCCAAATCTGCAGAAAAATATTTTAAAAAGGATAAGACACCAGAAGTCTTAAAAATTACATCAACTCAAGCACTTGCCATTCTAGTGGTAACAGGGTTGTCTAGAAACCAATATAAAATTATAAGAAAAAACTTTAAAGATTATCCCCATGTTATACGTTATACTTGCTTCAAAAAGAAAAGATTGCCTGCTTTCCGGAAAAATCAAAATATACAATTACAGATGTGAGCGTTGAGGTACCCCTTCAATCCTTACTCGATCTGACAGTTGATCGTTAATGCAGCTCAATTCAGGAAGTTTTTGAAAACTTAACACCTACTGAATTTAAAAATATTGATTTTAGTTTCTAAGTGGGACTGTGATGGTTCGGCACAGAATAAATATAATCAGAAATTTGAAGTTGATGGAAATAGCGATAAACAATAATTTTTGAGTTCGTTCGTACCTATTCAACTTTATGCGGAGACAACTACAAAAAAGAAAATTATTTGGCAGAATCCAAGACCCGCTTCTCCAAGGTATTGCAGGCCAATTCAATTTCGATTCATTAAAGAGACAGTTTTGAAGAAACTAAAGCTGACTTTCACCACATAAACAATCAAATTGAGTCCCTTGTATCAACAAGAATCCATCAAAATGGATAGGAAATTTTTGTCAAGCATATTTTACCATTTACCATGGTAGACGGCAAAACATGTAGATCGCTTACAGATACAACTTCTACCCAAAGATGTTATCTGTGTGGTGCTACAAGCAAGGACTTCAACAATTTGGACTATGTATTAAAGTGTTCTGTAAATAAGGATATTTATAAGTTTGGAATGTAAAACTGATAAACATGCTAGAGTAAGGTTTTTCGAAAGTCTTTTGCATCTTGCTTATAAAATACCAGTAGGAAAATGGCAGACCAGAAATGTGCTAGAAAAGGAATTGGTACAAAAAAAAACAAGAAAAAGATTAAAATTCAACTTCAAAAAGAATGTGGAATGATGTCCCCAAAGCAGGATTTGGCAACACTAATAATGGTAATTTGTCAAGGAGATTTTTGGAAAACCCTGAACCTTCCAGCAGAATAACAGGCCTTAATATAGAAATAATTAGGAGATATAAAGTTACTTTGGAAACCATAAGCAGTGGCCACAAGATTGACACAAAACTATTTAAAGAGTATTCCTTTGAAACGGGTAAGCTCTATGTTGAATTATATGGGTGGTATCCCATGTCACCCACAGTGCATAAGGTGCTTATTCATGGATCTGCAATAATTGCCAATAGGGCAACTTTCGGAAGAGGCCGCAGAAAGCCGAAATAAACATTTTAAGCAATTTAGGAAACACTTTTCCCGAAAAATATCGCGAAAAGCTACCAATGTGAATGTCTTTAACAGATTAATTTTAGCATCTGACCCCGTACTATCTGCTATGTCCACTCTTCCTGAAATAAACCGCACTATAAAGATGTTAGTTCCTGATGAAGAATATACTATGCAAGAATATTTTTTAGAGACAACTGAAAATGATCCCCATTATACTTTAGATAATTAATTTTTTGCTTTTGTTTGAAATATTTCAGTTAAATTTTGTTTGTAATTTTTCATTTATTTTACATGTGTAAGTTCTCAGAATGTTAAAAGTTAGTTAACATAAAATCGATAAACATAATTTAAAACTAGGTGTTTGAATATAAAAACAATAAATGTATCTCAGAAATGTGAATACCCTGTATATTTATACAGTGTGTCTGCTTAAGTTCGCACCATAAGGAAAATATTTTATTATTAATTTTACGAAAAAAGTTATTCTCTATAAAAAGTTCTGCATGGTCTAGAACCTAAAATTAATCTACCAGATAATAACTTTTTCCAATTCGTATACGAGGTTTGTCAAAAAATATGAATTTTGTTCAAGAGTAAAATACCATTATTTTCAACAATATCAAAACCTGATTTTTTACGCTATTGATGTAACTGCATATTTTACTGTAGTTTTTAATTCCAATCAACTTTTCTGTATAATAAATTTTGATATTGTTAAAAATAATGGTACTTTACACTTGAACAAAATTCATATTTTTTGATAAATCTCGTATAAGCATGGAAAAATTTATTATCTGGTAGTTTAATTTTAGGTTTTGGACCATGCAGAACTTTTTAACAAGAATATATTTTTTTTCGTAAAATTAATAATAAAAACGTTTTTCATATGGTGGGAACTTAAGCAGACACACTTTATAATTTAATACTATACCTAAAAAAGTACTACTATACAGTTTAATAATCGAAGATATATTTGAATTATGTCCGACTTTTGTATACAAATACCCCTATGTGGTGTCGTGAGAGAAGGTGGTCTAAAAGCTATTACGACCAGGATAGCAGGTTCCGGATTAACATTAAGACCTAGAAAGTAAGTTTAGTTTTAAATCATAATGCTTTGGGTGCCTGTATGTATAGAAACATTGCTGTATGTCTTTGATAATTTCATGAGTATCTCATCAAAATTCAGTGCTAGTGCCATTCTGTATTTCATTTATTAGAGAATGTAGAATTTTCTCACCATATTCTTTGATTGAATTTAAACTCCAGGGAAAGTTTGATACAAAGTATATCACAGCGGGATGAGTATTAATGCTAATGAATTTTCTTTTTATTATGCCATAACTGATTGTCTGGCGAACTTTTAAATACCATATTCTCTGATAGAATTTAAGCTGCAGGGAAAGC
>JAEQML010063144.1:0-23449 GCA_016904865.1 Pissodes strobi | reverse complement strand
CTAGCAACTTTTTCAGGGCTTTCGAAAAATTTTCTAGCCGTGTTGCCGTCATTGCTATTTCCACCTCCTTGTTTCGGCTGATCAACGACTAAACCCATTTCCTTATAAAATTTTTCAGCTATAAGACTTTTTCTATTTTTTACGCTAAGTTTTGCTTCGGGTGTTCTAGCTTGCCACTGTTTAAGGTCAAGTTTGTATGCTACATGCAACAAAAGTTCATAAAATCTCAAATAACAATGTAGAACAGATATTCCAAATTTATATGTGTCTGTATCGCATTTTTTGGCAATAGCTTTAGATAAGTCATTAATGTCTTTAGGTGTGATTTTACAAACATTGCAAGTTTGCGTTGATGCGGTGTCTGTTAGGACATTACATGTTTTGCCATCAAGCATAGTACACATAACAATGTGCTTAAAATGTAAGTACCTTCCAGCAAGAGTCACTCTAGTTGGTACCAATTTAGCGATTTGTGATTCAACTAGGTCATATTCTTTCTTCATATTATCGGAAGTTTCTTTTAGTAACTGAAATCCAATCGGACGGCAATACCGTGTGGACGAGGCTCTTTTATTTTTCCAGTAAATCTGCTTTGAATTATTTGTTACTGTTGATATTTCTAAAGGTACAATTGTGGATAGAATTATGTTGGAATCGCCATATTGTGAACTTGATAAGTTTTGCTTGTAAATGCTGTGCCCACCACTACCATCCAATCCCCATTTATACATAACATCAACAATTGTTACATCAGCTGGTACCCGTTCTAATATTCGGACTGAACTTTAACTAAACGTTGCACGGTAAAATCCAAAAGGTCTTGTAATGGAATTCGAGCCTCAGTATCTGTAACTACAATATTTTTAGGGTAACACTGTTTCTTAGCTTCGGAAATAACATTGTACGGAGGATAAATGTTTGCTCCTCTTCTCTTGGCTCCTTTTTGAATATCTGTATATTGTTCCTTCCCCAAGTCGCAATCCACGATTAAAGCTAAAGCTTCCTCCGGTTTGTAGGGCAAAATGGAGGTTGATGGAGAGTCATGAACCAGTTTCATCTCTTTTAGCTGTTGTGATGTTGAATGAATCGCTAATTCTACAACTTCAGCTGCGGATCTTTTACCATTTTTTATCAGGGATTTTGTTGCTGCAAAACATAATTTTTCTTGACTGTTTTCTGACACTAGAGCCATAATATTTCTTGATTTTGTTCGGTTGGAACAATCTTCAAATGGCTTTTTAGGTCTACCTTTTGTTTTTTCTGATGCATCAAAGCTTCTCCGCGCAGTTCCTGGTAACTTAAATTCAGCTTGAAGCCATTTACAATTTTTTTCCACAAATCTGTCATATATTCGATGACTAGCTTTCCATTTGAGAATACATTTACATACAAAAAATTTGACCACATTTTTAACATTAACTTCCAAATTTCCATCATTTTCCTTGTTGCAGTATTTCTCTATTATATAATCAGTTAAGAAATTGTTACATTTAGCCGATTTTAGGTTGAAAAACTTATTTTGATAAAGTTTGAGGAATAATTCATTTTTTGTAATTTTAGATTCCAGGTGCTTTGTGTGACTCCCTGTAATAAAAAAAAGGATATCTCAGAAAAGGCATCTTTCGGCACTCTAATTTTTTTATACTGTGATCTAAATTCTATAAGCATACTAAATTTTAAAAATTCTCCCGGGCACTCAGGGGTACTTTTTTGATAGACTCTTAAGAAAATCGCGAAATATACCAAAAAGAGCTAAATACAGTTGTCTTTGAAATTCCGCTTTGAAAACTATATTCAGAAAAAAGACAAAAACTATGCATATTACATTTTATTTACATACCTGTCGGTTTCAAATCCATAGCCAAAACCTGTTCTAACTTATCACGGAATTAATAATAAACATCAAACTACTTACGCTAGAAACTCAATAGAACTGATAACGCACTGTTGTTATCAAAACGTTTCACTTTGACAGCAAATCGCCACGTCAAAGTGACATTAGCTGGCAAAACAAATACAGTGGCGTTCTCATACGCATTTAAAAACATTTTTTTTCCTGGAACGGATTGGCTCAGCGCTAATTGACATTTGTATTTTTGTCACCCTAAATCCTGCATTTTGCCGAGTGTGCGCCGGATAACTTACCAAAAAGATAAAAATGCATTCTTATAGATATGTTTACGTATAATTCAGTGGCGTGCTTGAATTTTTCTTCACACATTTTTCACACAATTTCGTAATTCAGGGTGGTTCATTTAAAAAATCACAAGTTTAGGTCGTCTGTAAAAAACGGTGGCTCTAAAAAAAATTCAAGCACGGCACTGAAGTATACCTAAAAAGATCTTTAAGAATGCATTTTTATCTTTTTGATAAGTTATCAGGCAGCTAAGATACGAGGCCTGCCCTAAAAGTGCAAATGTTCAAATACACCACGTAGTTCGAAAACGAAGAGGGCTAGGAAAAATTTAATTATAGCATTTTTTGTTTCTCGAAAAAGTAGTCCAGGTTTGCGAAAACCGCATCTCTCTATCTGTCAAACTAATGGAGATACCCCGCAATGGCAACGAAAATTGGACACCCTGTACAGTTTCTCTCAACATCTTTTTTATCGATCGATAGTCTGTCTTTGTTGTCCATCAGTTTTTCTGCCGTTTGCGATCTTACTTTATTTTATGATATAAGTTAAACGAGTCATATATTTATTGTAGCTCCACTATTTCTAAACATTCTTATGTGTATGTCATAATTATTGAGCAATAACAATTGAAAAAATCAATAAGTAAATATATTTACATCATTTTTCAAAAATGTCGGGCTTTAAATTATACCCCCATTTTCATAATAATTGGGTCTGTGCAAATTTTATGTTCGATACGAAGCCCGCCTCCGCACTTTGGCTGCCACCCCCGCCGACCGGGGCTGAATCTATTTTTAGATCCACGAGTGCAGACAGTGCCGTATCAGGGATTATAATTTCTCATTTATATTACAATGACCGGAGTGAGTTCGAGGATATCATGACCCCTGATACAGTGATCAGTGTAGTTTACAATTTCTTGGGAAAAACCACCATCTAGTCACCCGTCATTCTGACGGGCAGTTTCGAAAATTTGTTTGGCTGCAATTATATGTTTGTATGCATCAAGCCTGGAAGCGTGAAAAACTGCTGAAAATGTATTTGCTATGGGAAATGAAGGAGTGGTTCTGGGTGATGGAGGACCTATATGAAGTCTATTCTTCACGCCAAACTTGAGTTAGAGTTGGCATTAATAAACTAGTGTTTATGAGTGATGTCTTATTATATAGGTCTCCAGATCAGAGCTTACGGCAAGGTGTTGCGGTTCTTGATGACATATTGCCCTTTATTAAAAGCAGCTATGAGAGTATTATTGTAGTTGGTGATGCACTTAAATGAACATTTAATAAAGGTAGGAAAAATGTTAACTGTTTGTTATGGTTTTAGTGACATAGTAAAGCAGCATGCAAGCATAACTATAGTGTGAAGGAGGTCGAGATAGCAGCAAGCTGCTTGACGCCAAATTCCAAAGAAATTGCTCTCCATCACATAGTTGATAGGCTGGAAAGAGTGCTTGACCGCGGAGAATACGTGCTGGGGGGTTTTCTATATATTGAGGGCGCGTTTTTCGAATTGATCGTCGTCTTTCGAATTGATCCCGTCATTGTAAGATAGATAAAGGCAGGAAGATGGCAGAGATCATGCGGTGACGAGGGTGGTCAGAGTCTGGTCACAAGGTAGAGTTTTATCGTCCCTGCTTTGGTGTCTAGTAGTCGAGCGTGTACTGCAGGAACTGAATGAAGCTGGTGTTTACACTCAAATTATCATTATTGATAACCGGGGCATTGGTCGTACTGGGAGACTCAGGCAACGAGCACTTCACCTTGTAGAAAGATGGTACCAGAGAAAAGGGTTCAGGGTCGACCCAGACTAGGCCGAATTAGTACTCTTTATGAGGAAGCGCAGGTTGGGAGAAATCCTCTTAGTCGTCAAGTTGATCGACCGGCCTTTGAGCTTTAAAGGGACAACTAAGCATCTCGGGATTATACTAGATTCCAAGTTGACCTTGTAGGAGCAAGCTAGTAGCCGCATTAAGAAAACGCATCCAAAAGAACTTTTGGAAGCACCTACAGCCTACAGCCGATGATTTTCCACTGGATTTCTACGGCTGTAATTAGCTCCATCATCACCTACGAGGCCATCCTATGGTGGACCGATACGCACGCGGCCATGTAAGAGTCACACAGAGTTGAGAGACTGGTTTGCATAAAAATTACAGGTGCTATGAAGACGGCAGCCGCCAGGTCTCTCGAAAAACTGGTTGGGTTACCGCCAGTCCACCTATTCCTGGAATATCAGATCTTGAGGTCTGCATACAGACTAAAAGGTCTCGGTTACCTAAGGAGACACACCAAGATCCGGAACTCTTAATGAGGACGGACAACACACTGCCCACCTTCAGATCAAGTAGATCCTCCAGATTTTACATACTCGATAGGGATGGCGGATCGCACCCCATGTCTGGTTAATGGGATCATCTGGTACCCAAACGGCTCCAAAATGGATAGTGATAGTGGAGCGGGTGTGTATGGACATTATAAGGACGAGACTTGCTTTCACCCTTGTGACTTATGCAACCGTGTTCTAAGCTGAAATGTAAGAGATCCTCAAATGTTAGTATGAAAACCTATTAAGATTTTTCAGAGGGAAGGATATCTACATCTGCTCGGACAGCAGGCCGGCTCTTGCGTCTAGAGGTCTGTGCTGGTGTCTGAGTATAGAGAGATAGATAGATATACGTGCCGTTAACAATTATTCGTTTGTTTTACAGATGTCATACCAAAACAAATAAACAAAACATTTTAGAAATTCAAACTAAATCTAACGTACCTAATCAAGATACATTAAAACTCCTAGAGTAAGAAAAGAGCCTAACATTATCAGGAATATCAAACTAAAAACTAAAAATACATTGCGTGGCAGATCGTATACACATCGGGGCCACCATAAACTCACTTAAAGATTTGCTTGACCAATTCCCACCAAAGAGTTCCCTTAAAAAGTGATAACAATAGGTTTTTGGTTGATTCATCAAGCTTATTATAAAGCCTGACATCCAGTGAGTTTCACTCTGATATTCTTAGTCTATAACGCGTCGGTAGAAATAAATGCGCATGTCGAGTATTATATCTGAGCGTAATAAAAAGTTATTTTTATTTGTATGCATCTCAACAAGATAATGATAAACGTGCACAGAATGCACTATACTTCAAGAATAATGGTCTGCAGTGGTCCTGCTCCAACGAGAACACGGACAGACCTCTTCTGGAGAACAAAAACCGTACTTACCTGACTACAATTTCCCCAGAATAACAAGCAATACTGTATGAGGGAAAAGATAAGTGAGTAGTAGAGGCTAATAAGATAATCTCCACCAAGGCAAGGCCTCAGTTGGCCCAACAAAAGTATATTTGTTGATAATTATTTACCATATAAGACTTCAACATGGTCCGACCACCTTAAGGAATCGTCGATGGTGATACCAAGCTATTTAACGGATTTGCCTTCTGAGAATAAAGGCTGACTTGTAACTGTCAGCCTATTTGCTTTATCTCAAACATAGGTTGTTCTGTTTGAACCAATTGGCTGCCTTATTCTCAAGGTGTGCAGAAGGCGTCTGCAATATGTGTGGATTTTTGTGACTGCTTATGATTGTGGTGTTATCCGAATACAAAACACAGTTATCAGACAGAATATAATAATAAAGATCGTTAGCATATAGATATAAGGGAATAGGGCTCAGTATAGACGCCTGGGAGACTACATACTTTACACTTTTCATTTCATAGTTGATAACTAATTGAGATCTTCTAGTTAAATAAGATTTAAAAAGACAAAGACACCCCTCGAAAACCGTAAAAGTGTTTCATTTATGTAGCAGTTTTTCATGATCCACATAGTCAAAAGCCTTGCTGAGAGCACAACGAGTGATTGATACACTTCTACCACCTTCAAGACCGACGACTATGTGGTCAATGATATCTGATATTGCGTCAATGGTTGACAAGCCTGGTTGGAAACCGAATTGTTTTGGATTATTAGTTTTCATAAGTCGGTGTTTCAAGATGATTTCTAGAATTTTTCCGAATATGGGAATTATGGATATTCGACGGTAATTATTTTCGTCAGATAGGTCAGCTTTTTTGAAAACCTTAAAGACATCACGAAAAATGCCCTTAGACAGAAATTATACAGATGAACAAGTGGGATTACCAGATTATCAGCGCAATGCTTTACAATTTTGCTGTTTAAGCCATAGATGTTGATTGAATAAGTACAATTTAATTCTTTTATAGCACTTAAAACATCAAAAAAGCCACTGGCTCCAATAAAAAGGACTTATTACATTTATAGACAATTTCGTTTGTAATATTATAAACTCAGGCCTCTCTGACCACGAAGCTGTTGTAGGCACTTTTGATGGTGACTTTGGGAGCGGCAAGCCGGAACGGACCCATGGCGGAATATTAACTATAATAGGTTTAATCGAGAATGTCATAGAATTAATTGGGCCAACATCTACGATACCTCCACTCTACTAAATGAATTTTATAATAAATGGAATAATATTTTTAATAAATGCTTTCCTAACAGACCAATCAAAAAGAAACATAGGAAGCCATGGGTCACCAAGGGTCTAAAGGTATCTTCTAAAAACCTAAGATCACTACATTATATGCGAAAATTTACCAATAGTCCTTCTTTTTGGAGCTACTTCTATAATTACCGACGACTTTACAGACGTCTTATAGATTAAATGGGTCAAATAATAGGCAGAAGGAGAGTTGGGCCATTGTTGGGGAACCTACTCGAGGGTCTCGGATTGCGTCTTCTTACAATCTGTATCCTAATTCAGCGAATGAGCATTTCTGCAGCATTACGCGCCGGCTTGCTGGGGGCCTTGAGTCTGGGACGGATCCCATGCAATATCTCTCTAATATATTGATAAGAGACTCTTAGCTTCTCTCCCACTGACCCTGGTGAGGTCCTTGATACCATTTCAAATATTAAAAATAAAGTCTCCGCAGGCGAAGATGGGATATCTGTACGGATCTTTGAAGCCTTGCCGGTTTTTGTTCTTCGGGTCTTGAGTGACGCAGTAAATAGTTCTTGGGCATTGGGCGCATTCCCTTCACTTTTGAAAAGGGCAAAGGTGGTGCCAATAAATAAGGGTGGCGATGTTGACCAGATATCGAATTATCGACCTATTGCTGTCTACTCTATCGAAGATAATAGAAAAATTGGTAAAAAAGGATGGTGTCATTTTTGGAGAAAAACAGCGTTATTAATAGCAGCCAGTTTGGCTGAGAAAGTGTATGGATTTTTAAATGCGGGGGGCGCCACAGCGGCGGTATTTTGTGACTTATCCAAGGCTTTTGATTGCGTCAGTCACAAAATATTGCTTCTAAAGCTTCATCGATATGAGTTCAGAAGCGCCGCTCTGGAGTGGTTTCGGACTTTTCTTTCTTGAAGGCCAGAGTCAACGCGTGTTTGTTGGGTCGTCCGCATCGAAAAGGAGAGATATTGATGGTGGAGTACCACAAGGGTCGGTCCTAGGACCTATTCTGTTTCTCCTATACAGAAATGATCTGATTTGTGTCGAGATTCAGGGTCTATGACACTCAGACAATAAACCCTCTAAACAACCAAGTTTAGTTTGATTTGATTTGACGTTTATTAAAATGTACGTTAATTGATAGGGTGTGATCAAGAGATGGTAGACTTTTATTATATTTTTAGCAGCAGATACAAAAAAATCATTAAACTTGTCTGGCCTAATATCGGAAAAAAACGGTTGAAGTTTCTTGATTTCTTTCGAAATTTACCAGCCTCCAACAGTCCTTATTTTTGTTTTGGGAATGGTTAATAAAACTGATATATGCACATCGTTTTGTGTGTCGAACTTCCTGTCTGTACCGCCGCGCCGCTAAGAGTGTTTAAATGCAATTTTTGACTGCTCGTCTTTTCCATGCTCAGATATTGTTTTCAGGGCCATAAGTGAGCATCGTGCTACTCTTAGGCTATCACTAATCCAATTTACAGGTGGCTTTTCAAATTTAGGGTTTTGTTGTTTTCAGTGGGAAATGTACATTTGTAAGTTTACTTGTACACTCAACCAAAAAGAAAGAGATTTTCAATATCAGAGTTTACATAGTAATGTGATTAAAGTTTTCTCTTGTAAGTTATGTCACTCTTTTTACTTGAGAAACCCAGTTGTAACACTACATTCTGGGCACTATGGTCTGAAAGACAGGGATCTATTACAGAGCTGGTGTATGAAGAATTATCTAAATTTGTTAAGATATAAGAGCAAAAGGGCTCAGTGGAAGAATCACTTCTATCCCATGTTGAAAATGCGAGAAAATTGGAGAACGAACTGAAGGACTTGAATGCCATTAATAGAGATATGGTCGTACCACTGAGAATACTGGAAAATGAAAAACAATTAAATTATGCGGAACTAGAAAGACTAAAGAATGAACTACAGGTTTTAAAACAGCAGAAAGATGATACCTTGGTAGGGTCCAGGGACGGGGCTACATCTCAGATATCAAGGGAGATTGTTTTTACATCACAAAGTTCTGGTCCTTATCGTGATCGGCAAGGGCAGAAAACGACTTCATCAATTGGCGTGGCAAGTCAGGTTAACAGTGTGCTTCTTCTGACGGATGATTTTGGAAAGAGACTCTATAATCCTCTGAACAATATTTTTAATGATAGATATAAGCTAAAAATAATGTGTAAACCGGTTTTGAGAATTTTTCCGTTTACATATTCTATAATTTATCGGCTTGGATCAGACACAAAATCATTAACAGGTATAGGACATATTATGTACTATACCTGTTAATGATTTTGTGTCTGATCCAAGCCGATAAATTACAGAATATGTAAACGGAAAAATTCTCAAAACTGTTACTAATCTCAGATTCTTTTCTGCGCGTGCTGGTTGCATCGAGACAGCATCAAGGTTTGCTTTTGGGGATTTTGTGGAGAATAGTAGATATTTAACTCTCAAAAATTTTGTATGATGGTTTGCAGAATTTTAATAGTAAGAATTTAGTAGGTCATTTAAGACAGATTGATGTTCCCTCTTTATCGACTGTAAACTTGTATAATGCAGAGTCCATTGGAGCTGGAGAACAATTCCCAAAAATTGTTAACCAGAATGATAGGTTGTCCTGTGCTTTGATGCAGATGTTCTAATTCAGCACCTCCCCGTAGTATATATTAATGATATTTCATGTCATGGTGAAGTGGACTCTGGCTCGATTGCGACCACTGACACAGATATCCATGGGTCTGCTCAGGTTACTAATGGATTACTTAACTCAGATAATCCTGCTGTGGAGGAAATTTTTTTAGATGTAATAGAAAATTAGTATTTAATTGGAGTACAGACATGAAATTATTGTTACTTAATATTCAATCTTTACGAAATAAGACTGATGAATTGTTTGTGTGTTTGGAGAACTGTTAGTATCCTAGTGTGGTCTTACTGACTGACTATTGGTTGAAGCAGAATGAATTGGTGTATGTTCACGGATATGTGGCTCTATCAGTATTTTGTAGATCTAGATCAGTTCATGGTGGCTCCATGATTTGAATTGGCGAGCATTCTTTGTGGGGTAATTTTCATTTAAGTCTACTGATCAATTTGATGATCTTTTGGAGGAGGGTACTTTCGAGTATTCAATGATCCTTTCCAAGCAATTGAATTTGTATATAATCTTCAGATGCAAATCAATTTTTGATTAAGCTAGATATTTTGCTTTCTAAGATATATGTTTCGACAAATGTTATCTTAGCTGGCGATTTTAACATAACCTTTGAGGATAGCGATTCAATACTCAAAGATTAAAAAAAATTGTTGGAATCGAATAACCTGACAATGCATCTAAAAGCTCTGATGCCTTTCCTGTTAAAAAAATTAGGGACAGGACAAGAAACGTTCATTGCATCTCATTAGGAAGTATACTGACAATCCTAATTTCTATAATTATTTCAATAAATACAGAAATAATGTTGATAAAGCTAGCCAAAAATAAATATTATAGAAACTACATTCAAAAAGCGGGTACTAAACGAAAAGAAAGTGAATGAATTTACAAAGAAAAATAGACCTTTTGAAACAGTGGGTGATAAATAGCTATCACCAGACCCATTGAATGTCTTTTACTGTACTATACCGGAGAAACTTACTGAGGGTATTGTTCCGGTGGCCGACGCTCTTAGTTATATATCTGGGTTTTCTACATCTAACTCATTTTATTTTACTCCCACCTGTTTGGATGAACTAAACGAAGCGAATCCTCTATAGGGAATAAGAATGCGTCAGGGATGGATGGGTTGTTGGCAAGGATGTTTCTTGCCCTTGCTTATGATGTACTTGACCTGCTGGTTCAGGCAATGCTTCTTGAGAGTTGGGAGTATTCCCTTTTTGTTTAAAGTTATCAAAGGTGGTCCCACTTTACAAAGGGGGCGAAGTTTACGATCAACACTATCAAAAATTATGGAAAAGTTAGTGAAAGCACGAATAATCGCTTTTACAGCAGAGCATAACATTCTGAGCAGTAGTCAGTTTGGGTTTCGGCAAAATAGCGGTACGATGTTTAGACTGTTGGAGGGTCTGTACTTACAATTAAATATGGGTGGGATGGCTGCAGCAGTTTTTTGTGACTTATCCAAAGCGTTTGACTGCGTCAGTCACAGGATTCTGCTGGATGAACTCCATCACTATGGCTTTAGAGGTGTATGCTCATGGTTTGAGTCCTATCTGATCGATGGCCAGCAGAGGGTCTTTTTGGGTTCTGAGAGCTCCGCGGGTCGGGTGGTTAAGTGGGGTGTGCGTCATGGCTCTGTTCTGAGACCGCTTTATCATTCTTTATATAAATGACTTGGCCACCTTATACATCAGTGGTCAATTCATCCCATTCGCGGACGGCACAACTATATTATGATATGGCGTCGACTTTGAAGCTCTGAAAAAGGTAATATCCGCAGAATGCTGCTGAGTTTTATAGTGATAGATTGCTGAGTTTTATATTGTGCTTCTTTATCTCACTGATTTGTCTTGTATTTTCTCTTGTATGGTCTTATTTTCTTTTGTCTTTTGTCGTTTAGATTTTGATATCAACTCTAATTTCAATATTTATTATATTAAATTTTATTTTAACTTTACCTTGATTAAACAGATTAGACATCATTTAGTTTAGGACCTTTGTCAATAAGATATATTATCTTTGGACAATAAAGCTTATTTGACTTTGACTTTTTTATCCATACAAATTTTGCTTGTATTGGCTAGGCTTATGTAATGGGACATCTTGGAGGCTTTGGCCGGGCCTAATAGTCAGTCTGGTTTGGGTTCATAGGACACTCGAGGAGTACTGAACAAAAAACGACATTTTCCCAAAAAATGGCCGTAAGGACACTGGTTGAAGAAATTGCTATAATTTTCGAACGAGTTGAAGTAGAATAATGAACAAAAAACGAAATTGAAGCAGAAGGATGACGAATCGAGTAGAACTAACCACAACAAAAACGTTTTACAAAAAAAAAATGGATGAACTAACTTAAAAAAGAGTTGCTACATCGCCGAGAATTATCAACATTTTTGAGAATAAATTGCGACATAAATCCACCACAAATCAACACAACAACAATTTTCCGAAAATTCCAAAATGGCGGGGCTAACTTTATGAACATCTAATTGCAGTTAAAATTAACCAGAAATACTGCTTGTAAAAATATGATATTGCTACTAAATTGATGAAAATAGCTTTTGTTCAGTAGACTAAAAAGAAAACGCCCTTTTGTAGGCAATACATTCATTAGTCTTAAATGTTTTCTATTTTTTTGCACAGTAATAAATACTTGATTTATAAGGAAATGGTTAATATTGCCAGCATTTTGAATACAAATGTGAAATAACATGGTGCATTCTTAGTTGCATTTGAAAACAGCAAAGTGGGAATCAGGATAAAGTGCAAAGGCTGATATACCTGGGAATAACAGGGGCAATGTCAACCTGGCCTACCGCAGCCTTAGAGGTAATGCTGAACATGCCTCCTTTTCATCTCAGTGCTCACAGGCTATTCCAAACTAGCGAAAGGAGCAGGATTGGGCATTTCAGGTCCAAACTGTAAGCTTTCCAAACCGCTATGCAAGTATATGACCATCTTCCAAGCGGAAGTGCTTGCCATAATAATATGTGCAGAATAGTGCCTCACACAAGGACTTCACAGAAAGCGCATCTACATATTCTCAGACAGCCAGGCGGCTCTAAAAGCTCTAAAACCTTTCAAGTGCATGTCAAAGCTAGTCTCGGAATGTAAGCAAACTCTAAAACAATTAGCAACACGCAACCAGATAACTTTAATGTGGGTTCCTATAGAGGGCAACGAAAAAACAGACTGCCTTGTGAAAGAAGGATCTGGAACACCATATTATGGTCCAGAGCCCTACTATGGCCTTATGAAGAGCCACATCACCGCAGAACTAAACAAATGGGAAAAAGACCAATTGTTGTCCTATTGGAGAAACACTCCAGGACTAAGACAGGCGAAAATGTTTATCTTCATCTCTGCGAAAAGAGCAGAACAACTCTTAGATATGAACAGAACAGATATTAGAACTGTCGTCAGACTGCTCACTGGACACTGCCCTGTAAAATACCACCTGAAGGTAATAGGCAAAGCAGACGATGACCAATGCAGATTTTGCAACTATGTAGTGGAATAACGGCGTGTACCCATGTTCATTGTCATGCGGTATAATTTTGGCTTACTTAACCTTAGACGATGTTATGACAAAATTAGATGAAATGGACAAAAAGTATGATGTTCTCCTCGAGAAATACAACGAGCAGCTTGCAATAAATGAAACACTGCATGATGAAATCTCTAAAGCCACTAAGTAAAAATCAATTTAACAAACAAGAACAAATGAGCCTAAAAAAATATAATAATACAGGGTATTCCAAAAAAACAAAATGAAAACCTATCGGATATAGTTACAAGAATTGCTGAAAAATTGGATGTACAGGCTGGTGGAAAGTTTGTTGCTTACAGGGTGGGAAATGAAGTCAAAGATGGAAACACGCAAGGAAATAAAAGTCAGCCAATCAAGATAGTATTCGAAGACGAAAGCATACAAAATCAGCTACTTAAATCTAAAAAGAAGTTTCATCTAAATTGTAGAGAGTTGGGTTTTGCTGGTAATAATAATAAAATATTTCTTAATCATGATTTGACAAAAACAAACTTGGACCTATATAAAGCGGCAAAAACCTTTAAAATAAATTCAGGATTTAAGTTTCTGTGGATGAGTAATGGAAATATACTGCTTAGAAAGGATGAAAATACTAAAATTATCCTTGTGAACAGTAAAGAACAAGTAAAAATCTAAAAGGGCCTCAAAGTGATTTAAGTGTGGCATTTATGAACATTCAAAGTTTAAGAAACAAATTGGATGAGATCCAGTGTTTTGTAATTAATAATCGTTGTGATATATTGGTACTAGTGGAAACATGGCTAAGTGAATCGGAAGAATCATTCTACAAAATAAGTAACTACCATTTATGCAGGGATAAAAGGGGCGGTGGTGCTTCAATATTTATAAAGGATAATATTGATTTTAAAATTGTGGATAGAACAGATAGATCAGAGCTCATTAGCTGGGTGTGTATAACAGTGGAAGACAGGGTAAAAATAAGTGCAATTTATAAACCACCATCCTATTTTAATCCAGAGTTTTTTATGAAACTGGAATCTATGCTAAATAAACATCCCAAAAAACATGTAGTAGTGGGTGATTTTAATATAAATTTGTTAGATGATAGGTCTAATGATGTACTTAATTATAGGAATTTACTAACAATAAATAATTATAAAATATCTAATAATGTTATAGAAGAACAAGCAACTCGGGAAACAGATTCCTCTAAATCTATTATTGATCATGTTATAGTAGATAAAAGCATTGGTACCAGTTTGATCAAGGTCTCAGATAACCACCTCTCTTATCATAAATTAATAACATTCTCCATAAAAGAAAATATTAAAAGATTTGTTCCCAAAATCTATCACCTAGCGAAAGTACTTAGTCACCAAAAATTTCAAAATTTATTTAAAGAAAAATTAGGAATATAGAATTAAGCTCATTTTAAGAACTTATAAGTCTGATGAGATTATGTAAAAAGGAATGTGAGTATACCAGGAAGGAATTAGGGAAAATCATACATGGATTAATGCTGAGGTATTGCAAATGATTAGAGAAAAAAAAAAGATTCAAAAATAAAGTTAACAATAAAATTAAAGCACTTAAAAATAAATTTTTTAGGAACAAATGGGAACAAACTGGTACCAACATAAAAAAGCAAAGGGATTTTGTAAATCAATTTTTTAAGGGAAAAAATGGGAAAACAGCTCTAGATAAATTGTTAGTAGATGATATTGAAATAGGCATACCTGGAGATATTGTTAATCATTTAAATATGTATTTTGTTGGCGTAGGTAAGAACATTGTTAGAAATATAAATAGTGCTATGCAGGTATTGGGCTACGATCCTACCTTTGATCAAATAATTTGTAATAATAGCATATTTACAGAAAACTGTAACGAACAAGAAATTCTTGAAATAATGTCAAAACTCAAAAAAAATGCCGCAGCTGGTCATGATGGAATAACTGTCTTAGATTTAATTAACCTAAAAGATTATTTGTTAAATACAATGGTCCAACTAGTTAATAATGTGTTAAGGGATGGGGTCTTTCCAGAGGAATTAAAAATAACAAGAATAAGTCCCATATTTAAATCAGGGAATCGTCAGGTTATGAATAATTATAGGCCGATATCAGTGGTTAGTGTTTTCTCTAAAATTCTAGAAAAGGTTATCAAAAAGAGAATGAATTCTTACATTAACAAATATATTTGTTTTGATCAATATCAATATGGATTCATAAAAAATAGTAGCACTCTTGGTGCAACGGCAGACCTCATTGATTATATTTCTAAAGCATTGGATAATAAGCAACTAGTCATAGCAGTATTCGTAGACCTGCAAGAAGCATTTGACATTGTTAGTACAGATATATTAACTAGAAAACTGCATCTCATGGGATTTAGGGGAAATATGTACAATTTAATTAAAACATACTTAGTCAATAGAAGGCAATATGTTAGACTTAATGACATTAGTAGTGAAATTTTCGAAAATGACTTTGGGGTGCCACAAGGCTCGGTGCTGGGCCCGTTGCTTTACTCACTATATCTCTCTAGATCTTAAATAATGTGCAAACCTAAAAGCACGCTATTTTTGTTTTGCAGACGATACAGTTTTGGTGTATGAGGGAGCGGATGAGGGGGCATTGATGGATGCTATTAATGAGGACCTAAAGATATATCAGAATTGGCTTTATTCAAATAAACTAAAAATTAATATTAATAAAACAAAATTCATGATGTTTAAACAAAAAAACCGCAAAGTGGAAAAAGTAAATATTAATATAAATAATTTGGCCATTGAAGAAGTACAGCATATTAGGTATCTGGGTCTCATAATAGACAATAAATTAAATTGGAATGAACATACTCAGCATATAATAGATAAAGTAAGTCCAATGATACCTATGCATGGTCTATAAGTGTAAAAGCTATCTCTCAGATAAATCAAAATTTAATATTTATAATGCCTTCTTTCTGTCTCACATTAAATATTTAATTCCAATTTGGGGAACTTGTAGTAAAAAAACATTTAATTCTATTCAAGTGCTCCAAAATAAAATATTAAAAATTATCTTTAATTATGACAAATTATTTGACACAGGGACACTATATAAAGAATTGAAAGTTCCTAAACTGTGCACTATCTTGGAATTAGAGCAGATAAAATTAATGTATAGGATTATTAATAAAAACCAAAGGTCTAATGTTAACATATTGTTCACTAATAATGTACATAGTTACCAAACTAGATCCCAAAGTAATATCTACTGTTTGGAAACTAGAACTAATATAGGATTAAACAAGCATCAAAAAAATACAATAACTTGCCTATAAATATTAGAACTATTAATAATTATAACAGATTTCTTAAATTAGTTAAATTACAATTAGGTATAAATTAGATATCCAACGTTGTATTGGATTGTATTGTATATTGTATTGTATTGTTGTATTAATATAGTTAGTTTAATTTATTGCCCTCGAGGCCAGAGCTCTTAGGCACTAATTAGAGGAATATAATATCGCACATATCACAACGTTTCGATTGACTTATATCTTCAATCGTTATCAAGTATTCACTACAATACAGTTTTAACCTCAATACCGAAATTTTGCACTCAACGACCGTTTAGCTAATCATGTTAACATTATCAGGAAATGAACTTTAATCATCTCCTGATGATGCTAATAGGTCAGCGAAACGTTGTGATTCAAAAATAAAGGCAATAGAAGTCGATTACTTATATTTATTTTATTGAAAATATTAAATTCCTTATCACCTTCAGTCAAAGAAGCATAAGAAATCTAGATGTGATGATATGCTTGTTTTAAAAATCTAAATAATTAATAAGCAACATAGTTTCTAGGTCATTCAGAAATATAAATAGATCTTAAGATCTATGATCATAAAGCAGTGTCACTGGCATTCCAGTTTACGTTTAGATTGTATATTATTTTGCGTCCTAAACACTTCCCTCTAAACACTATATTCGTATGTGTGTCAAACAACGGCTTCTGTTTTAAGTTGTTCCCGCCCCTGTAAACAGGTTGTCATTCTATTTTTAGCTAGCTCTACGCCGTTAATCCTGAACGTTTCATTTTATTCTGTTCGAGGTTGGTAATATAATATATTTCAGCCTTGTCTAGGTATGTAATATGTATTTTGCTTTTGTAGGTGCCCTCTGCAAATGTAAGGTACTCTTTTGTTTTTTTTAAATGAATTATTTTTCTTATTCAAAATTTCCTTAAGGATATCGAGGAAGACATAACAGATGATTGTTTTTGATTACTTTTTGAATACATTTAAGCGAGATTATGTTATGTTTAAATTACGATTCAAGGACTGACTTTGAAACGCTCATGAATACTTTATAATATGATATGCATAATATATACAATGTGCCCAAGATTTGACGTACATGTTACCGTTATAGCCAAAAAGATGGTTAAATCAGGAAAGTTGTAGGGACCTTTATTACAAATATAATCCTGGTTGAAGATATGAATTATGATCGACGGTTTTTGAGCTAATTAGATATAATTAGATGAAATCCCTTCCGAGCTGCTTAAACTGATGAACGAGCGAAGTAGGTATAGGCACTTTGCATAGTCTGTTTAATAAGACTTACGATACTGGCACCTACCCTGAACAATGGCTGTCTTCAGTTTTTATACCCTTGCCAAAGAAAAACACCACAAGAATATGTAAAGATAATATGCTTATTTATTTATTTATTTATTTATTTATTTATTTACGCTGCCTACCTTACAGGTTATAAAAACCCAACTACAAGGCAGGAAGGACATAATGACAATAATTACAAAAAAATATAGAATAAAAATAATAAAGGGAAGTCCATATTTGACTTAACCTATCAGAGGAAAAAATATATATACCTACCGTATAAGTAACAGAAACTAATAACACAAAAAAACGTTAAAAAACATTTAACATTAAAAAATAATTAGAGAAAAAAACGATACATAAAAATTATACTAAGCATTATTCAAGACGAAAATGTGAAAGTTTTTCAATGCTTCCATATGCGACGAAGACACTCTGTAGAAATATTAAATAAGTCAATGTTACATTCGTGGTTTTGCATGCTACACATTACATAAAGCGGTGAGAACTTTAGGATATTAGTTCTGGCAGTAGGTAGGTAAAATAAGTTCTGATATCGACTGCTTACACGCGGAACACTAAAATTCAGCCTTGAAAGGATATTGGAACAATCTAAATTATTATTCAACAACTTGGACAAAGTAACAATAGTGAAATAGTCCCGTCGAGATTTTAAAGAAGAAAAATTAAATCTACCAAGTAAATCATCATGCGGAAAACCTTGAATAGGATAGTGTCCATCACACTTAAAACAGACATATTTTAAAAATTTACGTTGAACTCTCTCCAATCTATCAATACATAGATTATATCCAGGAGACCAGACTACGCAGGCATACTCCAATTTAGAACGAACATAAGAAAAATATAGCGACTTGATTGCATCCGTGGTGTTGAAGTCTCTAGTGCATCTTAGAATGAAACCATAAGCCTTGGATGCTTCCGAAATAATGGTATCGATGTGGGAAGAAAAGGAAAGTTTGGGATCAAAAATGACACCAAGGTCTCTAAATGTGTTTACGCGACAAACCGGACTATCATTTAATAAGTATTGAAAAGTAATTGGTAATATTTTAGTGGTGAAAGTCATAACGTTACACTTTGCCACGTTGAGCTGTAGCCTGTTTTCTAAACACCATTCGCTAATTAGATTAAGGTTAGATTGCAGTCTCACACAGTCATTCCAAGTTTTTATTTTCATATATAATTTTACATCATAGGCATAAAGTAAATAATTAATGTCAAGTTTTGACCCAATGTCATTAATAAAGTAATTAAAAAGAAGGGGGCCCAGTACAGAACCCTGCGGGACGCCAGAATTCGCTACGTATTGATCGGATTTTGAGCCACACACCTCCACATATTGCATGCGATTACTCAAATATGAATCAAAAAATTCGACCAGTGCATCAGAAAAACCAAATCTAGCTAATTTGTGGAGTAGGATACGATGATCTAGTTGGTCAAATGCTTTTGTAAAGTCCAAATAAATGACATCCGTCTGATATTCGTCATCTATTGCCTCCGCGATATCCTGAGTAACAATTAAAAGATTTGTTGTTGTAGACCTGCTTTTATAAAAACCATGCTGTTCAGGCACTATTAAATTTTTAGTTAAAGGAAACATATGGTCATGAAGTAAAAACTCAAGTATCTTGGAGAAATTACAGATTATTGATACCGGTCTATAGTTAACTACATCCGATCTGTTACCCTTCTTAAATACAGGACAAACTTTTGATGTTTTCCATATAGTAGGAACGGATTTCGTGCGCAAGCATAAGTTAAATAATATCTGAAGAGGTTTCGCGAGAACAAACCTACAATCCCTTATAAGAAATGCGGGTATTGAGTCCGGTCCTGTCGTGAATCTAGGCTTCAGATTTTTTATTGCATTAATGACTTCCTGTTCCGAAAAATATGATATGTCTATAACAGGTGTACAAAACACTTCGTTATCTGTATTAATATTAAGAGAGCCATAAGAAGAAAATGACTGTTTGAAAAAATCAGCGAAAGAATCCAAAATACCAGGCACATTATCCACAGTTGTGCCTTTATAACACATGCTCTTTGGAAGTCCCTTTAGTTCTCTTTTATTTCTGACAAAATTCCAGAACAATTTAGGATCTCTTTTAATATCCTGTTCAGTTTTTTGAATATATTGCTTATTAGCCTTATGAGCCATGCTCTCAAAATATTTCTAAAGATAATCCATAGCAAAATTTTTAGGAAGTGCGAGAGGGTTGTAAGCGATTCACAATTCGGGTTCAGGCAAGGGCTGATAGCTGCGACTCAAGTTCTCATCCAAAATTGCTATGACCAACGTAAAAACGTATGCCCATGCTTTATAGATTATGAAAAAGCATTTGATAAAGTGCAACATCGAAGGCTAATTGAGCTACTTAGAAAACTGGACTTCGATGAAAAAGATAACATCAGGTGCATTAAAAATCTGTACTGGCACCAAAATGCACAAGTAAAGGTGGGGAATGAATTAACAAGATAATTTCAAATTCAAAAAGGTGTAAGACAGGGATGTGTTCTTTCACCGCTTCTATTTAACCTTTACTCGGAGGCTATTTTTCAAGAAGTGCTCGAGGATGCTGAGATCGGGATCAGAGTTAATCATGTGTGGATTAATAATATTCGGTATATTGATGATACAGTTCTTATTGCGGATAGCATGGATAAATTACAACAACTACTTAGCATGGTGGGCCAACATAGTAAAATCATGGGTTTAAATATAAACATCACGAAAACGCCTTTATAAATTCTTACCTAACTTTTGATGGAAAATCAATATAGCGAGTTGAAGGCTTTACATATCTTGGAACATATGCATTTGTAAAACTAAGGAGAATATTTACGTGTACCGAATTTGATCTGGTCCTTAGGTTAAGGTTCGTGTACTATTACATTTGGCCAGTACTTCTTTATGGAGCTGAAGGTTGGACTCTTAAGACGGTTATGATAAATAGACTGGAAGCATTTGAAATGTGGGTGTATCGCAGAATTCTTAAGACCTCATGGACAGCCAAAGTAAGAAACGAAGAAGTTTTAAGAATGTTAAACACAGACCGTCAACTCTTTGATATTGCCCAAAAGAGAAAAACGGCTTACCTGGGTCATATTGTGCGCAACGAAAAGTACAACTTCCTACAATTAAGTATTGAAGGAAAGATCGAAGGCAGAAGAGGAATTGGAAGAAAGAAGATGTCATGGCTTCGGAATATAAGACAATGGACCGGATCACATAAGTTACAGACACTCATACACACGGCTAGAGACAGAGTGGCAATGGATAATGTTGTCGCTAACATCCATTAATGGATTGCAGAGCAAGAGAAGAAGCGCCTAAATTACCATATATTTCTTACCGTTATATATCCATGATATTGATTAATCGATTTGTAGATAGGCAACTGTAGGTAGTTTGCCTTAATTACCGTATATAGCTTATCGCTATATATCATTTTAATTAATAATTATATCGTTAGGCAACTGTAGGTCGTTTACCTAAATTACCGTGTATTTCCTACCGTTATGTATCATTTTAATTAATGAAGATATAATCAAATGACTGTCGGTCATTTGCTTTATTATTAATATTCCATTGTGAGTAGGCTCTTTAAGATAATAATTATATGTGTATATCGGCCTTCAACAGTTTTTTGATATTTTAACAACTATATTTAACTTTGCTCAAGATTCGTTTCCTATATATGCATTGGTACTTTGTGGTGACTTTAACATTAATATGCTCAACAACTCACTAAACAGCGAGCTTTTTACCGATCTAATATTTGCTTATAATTTAAAACAAAAAATTTTCAGTCCAACAAAAATTACAAAAGACACTCAATCACTTCTAGACAATATTTTTTTGAGGTCTGGCCTGACAGTGAGGGCCGAGGTGGTGCGAACTGGGCTCTCGGACCATGAAGTACAGCTTATAGAGATTCACCTCGACGGTGAGCCCGGAGAAGGGGATGCGGTTGTTTCCAGGAAAAGATTTTTTTTCTGGGGCAAAAGTGCATCAGTTCAAGTGCGAGCTGCTGTGACGGGACTGGCATAATATAATCAATTGTAATCATGACAGAGCGTATGATTTGTTTTTGAGTTCCCTCTCAGATTTGTTAAATTTGTATTTTCCGGTTAAAAAAACAGAAAAAATCCAAAACATGGATACAACTAGGAAGCTTGCTAGGAAGTAAAATCTCTTCAAAGAATAAAACTGAAACTGGGAACTATATAGTAGAATGATTCAGGGGGAAGTTACAAAGGATCACTTCAGAAACTACTCAAAAATTCTGAAATAGGTGGTTAATGCCGCTAAGAAAAACTTTAATCTCAATAAAATTGCTGACCTGGCAAAACTATTTGGAATCTTGTAAATACTTATATTAGCACAAATAAGAAAATTAATGAATCAGCTTTACAAAATATTTCCTCTGGTGACTGTACTGGGAAGCAGGTTCTTAATAATATGAACGATTTTTTTATAAATTCCCGTGCGATGTTGAATGTGGTTAAAGAACTGGCATTAAAATTTGTAAACAAGCATGATAAAAATAAACCTGTCCTTGTCTTCCGGAGTTTTTCCATCAAAGTTAAAAAGAGCAGAAATAAGACCAATTATTTACAAAAAAGAGGAAATGAATGAAATTAATAATTACAGATCCGTGGCCCTGCTTAACTTAACTTAACTTAATGTGCAAAATGGTTTTCGGAAAAATAAATCAACGATTCGTGCGGCACTTTCAAGTATTCTGAATGCTGAATAATAGGAAGCAAACCATAATGATGTGTCTTGATCTGTCTAAAGCGTTTGATGGGGTCAATCATCCGTTGCTTCTGTCTAAGCTCGAGTTCTATGGTATTATTGGCTTTGAGTCTGATAGAGTTATATCTCTCAAACAGACAACAATGCGTAATTGATTGTACTTCTACTGGTGAAAGAATGAGATCAACCATGGAAGCAAGGAAACAGGAAGTGCCTCAGGGGTCTCTGTTGGGTCCCCTCTTTTACATCATTTATATAAATACTTCCTTTAACGGTGAGTCAGCGCGTGGTCCAATTTGCAGACGACACCTCCATGCTGTTCTCTTTGGAAAGGAATATGACCTTAGTGACACTATTTTCTCAACTCTCAGAAAGCGGGTTATTGTTCTAATTTTTTTTTTTTTTTTTTTATGGCAGTGGCACACACACTAAAGGGGGACCCTATGGCGCTCGACGAGCGGTGTGTGTGCGAAGATGTTGATTGACACGGCTCTTGAATATTTGTAAGTTGTAATTAGTGGGAAACAGATGTTCTGGGAGTGAGTTCCACAGTGATGCAGTGCGCCAGACGAAGGAGTTCTTGTAAAGCGATGTTCTAGGAGTTTCTAGTTGTACGACGTACTGGTGCGCTCTTGCCGTCTGTCGTGACTGTCTGACAGGAGCTGCCAGGGGCGGGATGAGGCGGGCCAAATCCTGGGAACATCTGCCGTGAAAGTATCTGTAAAACAGAGATATCTCGGGTACATGTCTGCGGTGTTCCAAACTATCTAGATTCCGGGTCAACTCCGGGTCGCCGACGAGACGCACTGCTCTCTTCTGTATGGAATCCAGCAGCTTTAGGGTGTGCTTTGGTGCGGCACCCCAGATATGTGAGCAATATTCTAAGCACGGTCTTATTTGCGCTTTGTAGAGCAAGAGCAACTGCTGCGGTGTATAGAGTTTTTTGTTGCGAAATAGCGCACCAAGCTTCTGGGAGGCTGATTTTGCGATGTTAGCAACGTGGTCATGCCAGGACATATTGCTGTTGACCGAGATACCCAGCAGTCCGATTGACGAGGATGAAGGAATGGTCGACCCTGCCATAATAATGTCAGGGCCCGCTGTATTG
Source organism: Pissodes strobi (assembly GCA_016904865.1). NCBI lineage: Eukaryota > Metazoa > Arthropoda > Insecta > Coleoptera > Curculionidae > Pissodes > Pissodes strobi. The sequence goes on along the minus strand of JAEQML010063144.1, from coordinate 123 downwards.
GCCCTCTTGGTAAACGTGGCTGCTTGGGTCTTTGCTGCATTGAACTGGACCAAATTTCGGTCGCCCCAAGTTTGAACTTTCTCCAGGTCTTGATTAATTGCTGTAATCTGCTCCTGTCTGCGG
>JAEQML010063143.1:0-23450 GCA_016904865.1 Pissodes strobi | reverse complement strand
GAGAACTACGGATAATGAAATCTGTACCCATAGCCGTTGTGCTACATTTAAGTAAAAAGTTGGTTGATAGTAATGCCTGGGCCCATAACACACGCAATTTTCTTAACGTCCTTCAAAAAACAAAAATCAACATTTATTTATTCGCTCAAGGTCACTAGATACTAGACATAAGTTTTATTTTATGTTTGTTCAGTTTAAAGAATATTCAGTTTAATTATGTACCTATCTTCTTTTACGTCATAAAACTGATATAAGAAGGAAATGTATTACAATCACACCCCTCTACACAAAAGGGAAATTGACTTTCCATAAGCACCGTGCTTCTAAAATGGCAAATCATGCAGATCAGTGGCCTTAGGGAATTAGCTTTCCTTTGTTGGCAGCAAGTTGACAACCTTGCCGCGTGAACTTCTTTCTCGACTCACTCCTCGTTTAAATAATACGGCAATAAACCTGTATATTTATTTCATCGTTGATCGTGTGTTTGAATATCTAAACAGCAGGAATCATTTTTCACGTAGAAGGAAATCACATTTTCATTTTTTGCAAAATGCTTTACAGTATTTATCATCGTGTGCTGATTAGATTCGAAGGAGTCTTGTATGAAAGCCGGAGACCATGCCTCATTTATTGGACTTATTATTTCATTTAAATCTGTTTCCGGTGTTTGTAAGAAGTAGTTCGATAAGGCGTGTATCATTTAGCAATCTGTTTTGTTTTTAATTTTGGTACGTCGTACAAAATCCAGTTTTCCTGGACAAATTCGGCTACAATCATCCATTTCCAGAAACTATTTAAGGAAATTTTTAACTCTGATTACCTTTTCTCTTCTCCTTCTGTTACTAGTTTTCAATCTCACAAAGCAGGATATTTCGCAGTGTAAGTGGCTCTTTTCTATATGTTTTATCACTCGTGGTTTGGTGATGTTGGATGTTTACAATCACACTCTTCCATTCATTTCTATCTCTTGTGGCATAAATTAGATTTTCCGCCGTTCTCAGTTCCGGCTATTTAAAAAAAAAATCTTCCTACTCCTCTTCTGCCCTTTATCTTTTCTCCGAATATCATCTGCAGGAATCTGCATTAATTTGTCGTTTATATCGTGTCCCAGATAGGCTAATCTTCGTTGGTTGTTTATATTCAGGAGACATTTTCCAAGAATAAACGTTTTTCATTAATACACTTTTTTGTTAATAGTTTTCTGATAATTGCTTTTTCATCACCTCGCCAAATATCAATTATTGTTTTTTACCTGTGGGCTCACTTTCTCGTTTCCAAGAAAGTTTATCAACAGTCTTTAGAAGAGTACATTTTTTATTTCTACATGTAAGTCTTTTAAGTTTTTGTTTGTATCTATATCAAATTTATATTCTGTTCTGTTTTACCCTCTTTTAAAAAATTTTTATCTCCGTGTGTAGTTTTTCTACATTTCTTCTTCTTCTCAACTTCTCGAGCTCTTCTTGCTGATTTGAAGGTCCAGCTTGAATATGCAAGCGCTGACGGGAATCGAACCCGGGCCGTCGTATCACAAGCACAGCATCTAACCACTAGACCACCAGGCTTGCTGAACGCAATTAACCGAAAATTGGAAGCCTTTTGCCAAATGTGTATCAAAACTGAGCATGCGTGATGCCTCGCCAATTATCACCGACGATAAAAATCATGTATTTGCATGTTCCTAAACCGTTTTAAAAAATGATTTTGAAAATTAAGGGCTCCTTCTTTGAAAAAAAAGTATATTTTTAATTTGATGATCCAACTTTTGTTTTTTTTCAACAATTAATTCAGGAGTCTCACGAACAAAATGAATGTTAATTGGACGACAGAGACACGTTAATGAGGGCCTGCAATTATGCCATACAAGTATGCTTATATTCTGACTGTCCCGAGGTACCATCAAATTAAAACTAAATTATAAATTTTATCTGCTGATTCAGCAGAATATCATTATTAATTTTAACCTCAACATTTTCTATATGAGATAATTTACTATTTTTGCTTTTTATAATCATCATTTTTATTTTATTAATGTTTTTCTTAAGATAGCTGCTATTTAATCATTCTAATAAATAAATGAAACACCCTTTGTATCCATGCAATTTTTTTGCATGGAATACAAAGGAGGTTTCATTTATTATGTTTCGTACGTGCACACAGCCTTTACTCTTCATTTAATTCTAATAAATTTCTAAGTTCATCACTGTGATATTTCATCAATCCTATCTCCTAAAACATATATCACAGTATCGTCAGCAATAACAGAAAAGTATTTATTACCTCTTTTTGTAATAACATCAGTCTTGCACTAGTATGGTGCAATAATGATTCTACCGAAATTTCAGCCTCAGTTTCACTTACTACAGTATTATTGGATTAGGGGTGGGTAAGAATAATCGAATATTCGATTAATTTTTAAGAAATTATCGATTAATCAATTAATATTTCAGAAAATATTTCGATTAATCGATTATTTGACAAGTTTATACTGATGCTTAAACAAATTAGCTCCCACAATTAATAGTTCATCAACATTTAACTCTAAATGTAAAGTATCCTGATTGTTTTGTTTTCAAAAATTTTGGCTTGCTCGGGTTCGTTAATAGTTTTGAGAACTTTCGATGCGGATAAGTTACCACATGATCTGTAGCTCATTTGAGCGGCATAAGTAATCCCTGTGGTATTGAATTTTCTCGGAGTGATTTTGTTTTCCGTCTTTTGGACCGCTCACTACACTCACTGAACGCTATTATTGTTTTGCGTCCGTTTAGAATATATATATTTTTTTATTTTACAACGTAAGCCAATTTTTATTATTTTTTGAAAACCTCTCTTTGATTCTACTTGATTGATTCCACTTGAAAATATGTTTAGAGTAAAAAGTATTGCAAGTCGACCTTAAACTCATTGGGAAAGTCTTGATATCCTATTCATTCAGATATTTTTAACGTCAATTTAAGATATTTTGCATTATTACTTTAGTCGGGAAAGCTTTGAAATATTTCAAACAATTACTTATACGTTATAGTTAAATAACTTCGATCTGAAGAAAAGAAATAAAATATAATGAAAGGTTTATCCTTGTGTGACTAGAATTTTTCATAAATAAAAAAATAAGTTATTAGTTTACTTTTCCTTAATCATTAAAATTAAAAATCACCATAATCTCCTGGACTATCGTGTTAAAAAAGAAAAAAATTTTTTTTAAGTAAATTAGGTAATTTCTCTGGTTTTTTTACGAATTTATGCAATTATAAAACAAGTATTTTAATAAATATACAGTATAAATATTGTGCGAACCCTTTAACCAATTTTAATATCACCCATAACGCCAACATTTAATTAAGTATAAAAAATTGGAGCAAATTCGAGCAAGATTTTCTTTTTGTCAGAATCATATTACAGTATATTTGTAGTCGGAAATATGGTGAAATCATTAACAAAAATTACGAATTTGTAATTATGATTGGATAAATATATCAATAATTTATATTTTAAGTCACCAGCGCTATGCAATAAGCAGAAAAATGAAAATCTTTTAAATATTAGTTATTACATATCTTGAGTATTGTTATCAATAACTAATTAAAATCTTTAATAGATTTTTGAAACAGCCAGTTGAATACACACTTTATAAAAATATTTATTTTGTAAAAATAATAAGGCTACTAAAAAACCATAACGTAAGTTTGACAGGGCGCTGCATATCAATTGTTTTTTCCAAAGCCAACTAGAGTACTAGAGTGTTATAAATAATTTTGTCATAAATTTGAGTAAAAATACCTCAAACAAAAGTATCATTTCTGGCCGGCTTTTATTGAAATTCGACCTGTGTGTTGCGAGGGTCCGCCAACCGTTACGAAGCAACCAAGCAAAAAAGCTACGATTCTTTTGTAGCGCTCGCTGAACACTTACATCAAAGCTGTCCCAGTTGAGTGGTACTTCTTATTGTATAGTTAATATTCGGTGGTTGCCCTTTGGCGAGATAATTTCGTTCAGTTTGAGTTCGTTTAAAGTATCATCTTCTTTCCGGTGCAGAAAAAACACTTGCAAAGTCGACGGGACCCAAGTGTCACACAAGACTAAAATCTATTCTATTTTAAAAAATTGGACCTAAGCGTTATATAGCTTCTAATAATATCAACAAAATCGATACCTTCCTAACCACCAACCGTGACAACAAATTCCTTGGCGATTTTCGTGGTGTTCAAGATTCTTATTCAATAATACCGGCCTTCGTTGTAAGTATGTTAGCTCGCACCCGTCGCCATCCGTCGCCCCGAGAATCACGGTAACCGTTAATTAGAAAGAAAAGCCATTATATTAACTTGTATTAACTTAATTTCATATGAAGAACTAGTTTTACCTTCTTGATTAAAAATTACGGTTATCGGCGCGTTGAAGAAATTCTATCACTTGTTAAGTCAAAACATTTAACTTTTTCAGCACGTATTCATCATTTCGTCTTTTTAAAAAGACTATAGCTTAGTAAAGTCTTTTTATTTAGCGTATATTAATTTTTCTCATTGCATCATGATTAGAACTTCTGGTAAGTTGTTTCAGATTTCTCCTTGGAGTTTATTTTGGGCAAAGTCCTCGATGTCACTGGACATAGTGCTGCTGCAATTGTTCATTGTGAACGGAAAATTAGCGGGACACGGCTTTTCAGAACTAGCAGTTAAAAAAATTAAATCATTTTATCCAAATACGGACACGACATCGACGGTAAATAAATAATAGTCCTATGACAATTTTTTGTCACTTTACCTGTTGACTGTACAGGGTTTCTGGTTATATTTAAAATGCTAGCTAAAATCTTTATTTGAAGAGCTAGCATAGTATGTCCAATTTAACAGTTTTATTGCTTTACCTAAATTGTAAGAATTTGCTAAAAAAAGAAACAATTGACGATCAAGTCTGTAAAAAAAAAAACATCAACTTCGTTATTTTAAACGGTACACCCCGTATATGGTTTATTTATGGCATAGTCCATTCGTTGCTGATTTGGAATATGCCAGGTTTGATACCTCTATCTTTAAACTAACTGAGAAAAATGACAAAAACTGTGCCATATAGGTGTAATTATAACATGTTAAATCAATTAATTTCTCAGATAGATAACTAAATATTTAATTATAATTCTGTACTTACTACTAAGTGCTTTGTCTTCTATCTGCTAAAGCCTGTAACAAAAATGAATATAAAGCAATTATACACACATTAGAGCATTACAAAAAAATCTGTCTACAGAATTCGGAATTCCGAGCTAAAGTCCAAATTTCGAATTTCAAGTCAGTATTATAAGTTTAATCAATTTTTAATTCAGAATTCCCAGATTAAAGTCAAAATATTAAATTTCAGAATTGCAGCGTGTCTTGGACACAAGGGCGGCTGCAAGTTTGCTTATGTAATAAAGAATCTATTTGATGCCAAACATAATGAGAATAGGTATAAGAAACATGGAGACTCATTGCTGTGACTTTAGAAATATAAATATCTAATTGTTCATTGTGTCCCAGACTGCAGAAGATTCAAAATAAAGTAGATTTTATTGGGGCAAAACTTCATAATAAACTGCAACAATAGCCTAAATACCGTGGAGACGCCTTCCTTATTAGTAAGGCTTTTTACATTACAGACTAATTCTAGCTTTTTTCCTGCCAGCTTACATTTTTTTTCTTACAATAATTATATTATTCTGGCCTTACTATTGTTCAATAAATAATGTTCTCAATTCACCTGTGTAATTTGCGCCTTTAACGCCTGTTTTGTTACTTAAATGTTTTGTAGTAGCCAAGTGCTAAATAAATCCTACTATACTAAGTTGTTGCTTCTGTGTTTTAGTGATTGATTCATGCATTTATTTATTTTGCATCCGCTGTTCTATTGTATTTTCGATATTAAATGCTGAATTCAATTAAATCAGTTCGGCCTTTATTAATTCTACGGCTGTAGCTCTTTTTTTATGGCAGTGGCACACACACTAAAGGGATGGCGCTCGACTAGCGGTGTGTGTGCCAAGATGTTGATTGACACGGTTCTTAAATAGTTGTGGGTTATATTTGGGGGAAACAAATGTCCTGGGAGTGAGTTCCACAGTGATGCAGTACACCAGACAAAGGAGTTCTTGTAAAACGTTGTTCTCGGTGTTTGCAGTTGTATGATGAACTGGTGCGGTCTTGCCGTCTGTCGTGACCGTCTGACAGGCATTGTCAGGGCCGAGATGAGGTGGACCAAATCCTGGGAACATCTGCCGTGAAAGTATCTGTAAAACAGGGACTTCTCGGCCACATGTCTGTGGTGTTCCAGACTATCCCGATTTCGGGTCAACTCCGGGTCGCCGACAAGATGCACAGCTCTCTTCTGAATGGAATCCAGCAGCTTCAGGGTGTGCCTTGGTGCGGCACCCTGTGAGCAATAATTTAAGCACGGTCTTATTTGCGCTTTGTAGAGCAAGAGCAACTGCTGCGGTGTATATAGTTTAGTTTTTGTTGCGAAATAGCGCACCAAGCTTCTGGGAGGCTTATTTTGCGATATTAGCAACGTGGTCATGCCAGGACATATTACTGTTGACCGAGATACCCAGTAGTTCGGTTTGCGAGGAAGAAGGAATGGTCGATCCTGCCATAATGATGTCAGGGCCCGCCCTATTGGTCCTCTTGGTAAACGTGACTGCTTGGGTCCTTTTTTGCATTGAACTGGACCAAATTTCTGTCGCCCCAAGTTTGAACTTTCTCCAGGTCTTGATTAATTGCTGTAATCTGCTCCTGTCCACAGTGATAAGTCCCAGTCGCTGGTAAAGGTTTTTCTGATCTAAATTGGAAGACAAGGGTGCTGTCGTCTGCAAAACTGTGAACAGGATTATTCGTTTTAATCAGCAGGTCATTAATATACATGAGGAACAGAGTTAGTGAAAGTATTGCGCACTGAGGCACGCCCGCGTTAATGGTTAGTGTGCCTGAGATGTGTCCATCAACTGCAAACAATAAGGTCGTTTTGCGAACGTGTTTTCAAGTGCATTTTTATAAGACGTAAAATAATAGATTAACAGCCATTTGTGCAAAAAGACTACTAATATTTTGTATGAATACTTAGAAATGCACGCAGAATAAGTATTTTTTGCAAGTAATACAACAACATGAATAAGAATTAAAAAAAGACAGTGTTTATAGGAAAAATTAAACATATATGACAAAATAGTCAAATAACTTTATAGGCAATAAAATAATCAAATAATATTATACAATAATGAGCAACACTAGAAAGCAGGAAAAAATCAAACAAAGCTTAGGTATATTGTACAACAATAAACAAAGATGTAAGTTGTATTTTTCAATTTAATTTGAAAAATAAATACATATTTATTAATTCCTGATGAATATTGCAAACGAAAAATTGATATATGTCAAATATTCTTAAAAATCAATATCGATTCTTCATTCAATTATTAACTCCAGCGATATAAAAACTAGTAGGTCGTACAGAGGATATTTTGTACCTGAAAATAGTCAAATAACGTCAGTGAATTATGATAATAAATTGCAGCAGTGTGCAGTATTATTTATCATTGAACCCAGTTTTATCAACCATTAAGCAAACACAAAGCACAAGTACCTGGTCCGCTAGATACGGAGTCCACTTATAGACAGAGGGTACCTGTCGACTTCACGATATATCCCATATGTGGTCTGTGTGCTCCACCATATGTCACATCTATTTTTCGCGACTCTTTTATGACCTATAAGGGTCTAAATCTTTGGCTGCAGGAGCTGGGGTTTACTGTAGGGGTCTCGCTGGCTTAATATTACTGAATACCTCACTACAAAGGAGAATATCGTGGTTTATAAAATTAGATGTTTTGATTGAGCTTTACTGTATACAAAATGACCTACCTGCAGATAGCCCAATTCATTTTATGATGCTTATGATACCTGTGCTAAGGGATGATATATTATTCGATAATTGCGACTTATAAAGTCAATGTCAGAAAATGCTTATTAGATATTGTAACTTGAAGAGCGTAAGAGACTGAAAGCCCGAGAATTATGTATAATATTTTAACCTGACTAGTTTAGGGGGCTGCCCTTACATGTATCGAGTATCGTATAGATGAAAAGGTTTTGTTTACTGTCAGACCAGATACATGTACCCTCTATTTGTAAGTGGACTTCGTTTACTGTCGGACCAGATACTTGCGTTTTGTCTGTAGGAGGGCTTCTTTTACTGGCGGACCAGTCATTTGCATTCTGTATGTGTTAGTTGGGCTCATTTTATTGGGGGACCAGATGCTTGCACCTTGTATATGTTTAAAGGTTGATAAAACTGGGTTAATTGATAAATGATGCTGCGCGCTAACGCATTTTAGACCCGTCATTCGCTGACATTGACCTGCTTCCATGTAGAAGATATCCTCGGTACGATCTACTAGTTTTTATATCGCGTGAATTAATAAGTAAGTGGGGAATCAATATTAATTTTTAAGAATATGAAACATTAATTTTCCGTTGACAATATTAAAATACCTGATATTTTAAAGATTTATTCTATCCCTGGTAAATATCCACACGATACCGTTTTACGTTCATCAAGTAATTCTCTTGAGAGGGCTATAGCTGCTAATTAGTTGAAACACTTCATAAAAATTGTGGCGCAATGTAATCAAAAGTTTTCGTTAAAATTGCCTCCAACACTGCTCTGAAATTTGAAAATGTACCAATCTAAGTCATTTATTATAGTACTATAGACTACACTGGTAACATGATTTAGTCTCTCTTTCAATTTTGAGCGAGATGCATTCGAATGTTACTACTAAGCTATGATAATAAAAACAAATTAAAGCATATACTCAAAGATGAAAATTTCAAATATCTAATGAGGGTTTAAAAAATAAACCGAAGCAATGTATGTGCGGCTGTGTCTCTTTCATGACCTCAGTTGGAACCAAGAAGATAGCACCCTACCGAATCGATTGATTTTTAAATAATTAACAGTTAACACTTATGTACTTTATTAGGTTTAGAGCATCATGTTTAACGCATGCATTCAGGCATATTTTATGAATCACAATGCTATGCAAACTAAACAATGCTCTCACCTCCGGCAGTCTAAAATGTTAACCTACCAACATAGCAAAAATAATATTAATTATTCCAAATTTATTACCTTTTCAATATTTAATACTGTTGCTTTATTTACATTTAGACCTTTTTCGGATTGACGGGTAATTGGCAAAAAATCGGCAAAGAGGGTCAATAAACTTCAGGGGAAAAGAAAACGATATTTCATGATGGAGAACACCAAAGTACAAAGTCTGGAGCTGATCAATGACAGTTTGTGACAAGAGGGGCTGCATTGTATTGGCTGGCAGGAACGTCAAACTGGTGAGAGCAGTTTGATTACGGGGAGTGACGCCCCCACCATTCCGAGTTGCCACGGGATGTGGCCCATCAAATCCCATCGTCCTCCTCCAGGCTGGAGAACACCAAAGTACAAAGTCTGGAGCTGATCACTGGGGAGTGATCCAACAAACCCCATTTTTACCCCTGTCAGACTAGGGACCGCCAAAGGAATGAGTCTGAGGCCGATGCTTCGAGTGGAAGCGGCCCTAGGTGGTAGATGCATAAGCCTACTCGCATCGTCCGGTGAAAGACCACCCCACCAGAATTGGGAAGCGCTAAGTGGTTTTCCCAAATCACGTTCCGCTTCCGCGCTGGTGGTCCCGGGTTCCACAGTAGGAATATATGGACATGATGGTGCTTCCAGGATCAAAATATTCCGGAAGTAAACTCCCCGGCCATTCGGATCTCCGGGCGCTGGGTGGCCCTGGGAGCCCTTCATTCCGCATTTCACAGACAGCAAAGATACCGAACCAATTTAGAATAGATTTCTGCAACATAAGAGGCCTAAATACAAACATAAATTCGGTACACCAACATCTACAAGCAAATAGACCACACATATTAGCCCTTACAGAAACACAAGTATGTTCTACAACAACAACAATGAACTACCTCTATCCTGGTTACGACTTACATTCCCGATTTAGATATAAGTTCGGAATATGCCTTTTTGTCCGAAGCGACCTTTCATGTCACCGCTAGGAAACACTCGAACCGAACAACCTTGACGTCATGTGGCTCAAGTTCACCGCCAAGGGATTAACCAAGTTTATATGTTGTCTCTATCGCCCTCCGAGCGATAGAGCCTACCAAAGCTTTTTCTCAACACTAGCTACCACTTTTGACTCAATACAGGTCGATCACCCCAGTTCAGAAATAATCGTTCTGGGAGATTTCAATGCCCACAACACCAACTGGCTCAAACATCACAACAAGACCGACAACGAAGGTAAAGAAGCTGAAGCATTTGCCATCAGCTGCGGGCTTACTCAACTTGTAGACGAACCAACTCGAATCTCAGAGAGGGGCGAATTCGCCGCCCTCCTGGATCTTTTTCTGACCACCAATCCTGACCAGTACAAGGTTACAGTTGGTCCGCCATTAGGTACCTCCGACCACAAACTTATTACAACGGTTTGTGAATTGCCACCCATACAGAAGGATCCACCATTGCCTCGCAAAATCTGGCATTACAATTCTGCAAACTGGGACGATCTAAGGCAGTTCTACCTAGATTTTCCTTGGCTCGACGTCTGCTTTGCCACTGACGACCCGTCGGACTGCTGCGAAGAGATCATGCAAGTAATCTCCTCAGGAATGGAAGCATACATCCCAAATTCCATCAAGTTACCATCAAAAGGAAAGCCCTGGTTCGACAAAAGATGCGAAAGAGCTGTAGGAAGGAAACAGCAAGCCTATAAGTACTGGCAGCAAAATCAGACCGCTGAAAATCGCAATTATTTTATCGAAGCGAGAAACGAGTGCAAGCGTGTGATCGACGAAACTAAGGACAAACACAATCAAAGGATCAGGAATAAACTTTTGCAATGCCCCAGTGGTTCCAGGAATTTCTGGTCGGTAGCAAAGGCAGTAAGTAACAACTTTACAAAAAAGTCTCTCCCACCTTTGACGGACGATCGTGGCATCACGGCGACTACGGCCAAGGAAAAAGCAAACATGTTCGCCAAAATGTTTTCATCGCACTCTACCTTAGACGTGCCCCAAGGCAAGACTCTCCCCACTATACCGAACATCAACACTACCATGGCAGAAGTCAAGTTTTCTCACTGTGATATTTGCAAAATCCTTAAAGAACTAGATACGCAAAAGGCATCAGGACCGGACGGAATACCTGCCATCGTGCTAAAGAACTGCGCCAACGAACTAACACCCGTTTTTTCCAGGCTTTTTTCTCTTTCTTACAGAAAAGGGATTTACCCATCCTCTTGGAAAGTCGCTCGAGTGCAACCTGTTCGAAAAAAAGGCAAGAAAACCACGCCCTCAAACTATCGCCCAATTGCCTTGCTTCCAATAATCTCCAAAGTCATGGAACGTGTAGTCAACCAGCAACTACTCAAGTACCTCGAGAGCAACAGAATAATCAGCGATAATCAATACGGCTTTCGCAAAGAGAGATCGACAGGAGATATATTGGCCTATGTCACTCATATATGGAGTAGGGCAATTGAAAACTACGGAGAGTCTCGAGCGATTGCGTTGGATATTTCAAAGGCATTCGACAGAGTTTGGCATGACGGACTGCTCAACAAACTGCCGTCCTTGGGACTGCCCGCCTCTCTCTGCAGCTGGCTGGCCAGTTTCCTTAAGAACCGATCCCTACACGTTGCAGTCGATGGACACATCTCGGACACATTCACCATCAACGCGGGCGTGCCTCAGGGCGCAATACTTTCACCAACTCTGTTCCTCATCTATATTAATGACCTGGTGATCGAAACGAATAATCCTGTTTACAGTTTTGCAGATGACAGTACCCTTGTCTCCCACTTTAGATCAGAAAAACCCTTACCAGCGACTGAGACTCATCACCGCAGACAGGAGCAGATTACAGCAATTAATCAAGACCTGGAGAAAGTTCAAACTTGGGGCGACCGAAATTTGGTCCAGTTCAATGCAGCAAAGACCCAAGCAGCAACGTTTACTAAGAGGGCCAATACAGCGGGCCTTGACATCATTATGGCAGGATCGACCATTCCTTCATCCTCGTCAATCGGGCTGCTGGGTGTCTCGGTCAACAGCAATATGTCATGGCATGACCATGTTGCTAGCATCGCAAAATCAGCCTCCCAGAAGCTTGGTGCGCTATTTCGCAACAAAAAACTCTATACACCGCAGCAGTTGCTCTTGCTGTACAAAGCGCAAATAAGACCGTGCTTAGAATATTGCTCACATATCTGGGGTGCCGCACCAAAGCATACCCTAAAGCTGCTGGATTCCATTCAGAAGAGGGCTGTGCGTCTCGTCGGCGATCCGGAGTTGACCCGGAATCTGGATAGTCTGGAACATCGCAGACATGTGGCCGAGATATCTCTGTTTTACAGATACTTTCACGGCAGATGTTCCCAGGATTTGGCCCGCATAATCCCGCCCCTGGCAACTCCTGTCAGACAGTCCCGACAGACGGCAAGAGCGCACCAGTTCGTCGTACAACTAGAAACACCTAGAACATCGCTTTACCAGAACTCCTTTGTCTGGCGCACTGCATCACTGTGGAACTCACTTCCAGGACATCTGTTTCCCACTACTTACGACCTACAAATATTCAAGAACCGTGTCAATCAACATCTTCGCACACACACCGCTCGTCGAGCGCCATAGGATCTCCCTTTAGTGTATGTGCCACTGCCATAAAAAAAAAATTGGAAAATAAACGTTGATTGAACTAAGGTTTATCGGTTTAATTGAATAAGTGTTTATCGGTTGTTTTTTTTTTTGTCCTGGCAAATTTAGCAAGTAAAAAATCCTACAAAACCGTGATCTGCAGCTTTAAGGATGCATTGAAATGATCAAGATAAGTATAAAAAATAAGTCTATAGATATACACGACAAAATAGGAGAAGCTTCTAAAAATGGTACGTATAGCGTAAAACTTTCTATTGCCCAAGTATCATCTAAGTGAAGACAGTGTCAAATTAGTTTAGAAGGAGACTGGCTTACGGGAGACAAAAAGGGAAAAAGGCGATTTAGATAAGAAGAAATTAGATAAAAAAATAACTAAATTCAGAAAATGATTTTAGATTACTACAAACTATAGTTGAGCTATAAGATGCTGAGATGCAAACGATAGAAATAGTGAAATTTTTTAAGTAACTTCTTTAGGTGTATTCAGCACACTTTTTCATGGGTAATGAATGCAACTCAGTCATAGCCTAAAGAAAAATATAGCTGCGACACTTGAGCGCGGCACCTTTGACAAGCGAGGACCAACTTTATCACTATGTAGTGGGGAGGAAATAAATAAATCTAACTTGACGTCAACCCCCCGGCAATCATTAGTGAAGTGAGCCGTACTCAAATTCTTTGGGACGTTATATACTAAAATTGTTACTCTCCCCTATTATTTTATTTAAACTTTCATTACAAAATATATGATTTATAAAATACTGCTTATTTCGAGTAGAGAATAACAAATTTTTTGATCCAAAAAGCTGCATAAAGAGAGCCGGATATTTATTTGAAAATTACACCTGAAAGAAATAGTTAAAAATGTCTTTTGAAGTGAAATTAAGAATGGCGAATGTAGATTACTTGTAGTAAGTACAGCATTCTTGAAAGAAAAGTCAATTACCTAAAGAAAAATATAATTGAGTTACATATTATTTTGATAAATTACGATCAATAAATCAACTCATTTATGTAGAAAATTATTTATTTTTTAACGTTATAACACACATATAATAAATTGAAATTGAAATAAACTCACATGAATATAACTATAATAGCATATAAGCTCCAAGATAATCTTCAAATATCAACAAGATCTATACACAACAAAAGTTTTATTATATGAGATTTTATTTTGCACAAGTAGTTACGGTTTTAGACGAACTTGTGAAGATCTGCAATAATAATTTTGAAAATTTTGATTTATCTAGTTGTTCTCTTCTAAGCTTAAAAAAGATCTTATATAAGTACATAATTTTGTTTTATATAGATTCTTAGCAACCTGCACAATTTTATAAACGTATTATGTACGATTTTGCATATTTTTTCGTAACAGCTTTTTCATTTTATTCGCTAGATAAAAATATTGTCAAGATGGTGAAATGAAAGTAAATTTTTGACCTGGCTATAGTTCACGAACTAGTTTATGCATGAAGTGCACAATTACGCTAAATCGGAGCAACATGTACCGTGCGTTCAATTTATCTTGATAACATTTTGATTCGCTGTAACTTTTTTGTTTTTAAAGATATCAAGCTAAACAAAAAAGCAAAATGTAGGGTTGGTAGCCAAGTTTTTTTCTAAGTTACATATGAAACAAAACACTAACCGTTTTCTGACATATCAGCCTACTCTATATTTTTTAAATGGAACACCCTGTATTTTACTACATTTTTGGAATCTCTAGAGAAATCTAAACACATTTCGTGTATAATATCTTATACCTATCTTTAGGTGTTTACGAAATATTGACAGTTGAAAGTCGGGCATTTTGACATTTTGATGGCTTTAAAACCTAAACCGCAAGAGAGCAAAGAAAACGGTTTGCATATTCCTGTCTTAGGTTTTCATGAGCTATCGAATGACAGTAACTTTGAATTTAACCCGCGAATAAAATTAACCGGAACTTTTAAACCTCCGGTTCACAATCACTAAATATTTTATAAGTGGAAAAACGAATAATATGGAGCAAATATTTTGTGAATATACAACACAAAAAAATACTTGTATTTTATAAAATCAATCTCGCCTTGTTGAAGTTTTCACTTCTGTCGTGTGGTCTTAGCCACCCACCGTTTTTTTCATGCGCAGTAGAACTAGATCTAGTTTTAGTACTTAAATTTAAAATAACTGAAAATACATTGTCACTGTCTGTTTCTGAATGGGCTACATCATGATTTGTCGGTATATCTAATAATTTTTTTAAATTGTCATAAGAAGAATAGGAGAGCAATGACCAGTACCTATATGAGATATTGAAAAACAAAACTTTAAATAAATAAATAGTGAAATTATACGAAGAATTCAGCTATAACGGCAATTAATTCCGTAACACAGCCAAAAGCGAAATATGGATTGGAAATTAAATTAATTGCTCGACAAACTGTCGAAAAAGACGTTCCGTACTTCGATGGAAAATCAGAAATGTCGCTCTTTATAATAGATGCTTTATTGTCAAAAAATTTTCCAATTTGTAGACAAAGCTAGGGTACAAAATATACAAAACACATAAAAACACAAATAGAAATATACAATAAAAAGAAAAACCTAACTATACAAAACTTTATACAATTGTGCAAATTGTACGAGGTCAAAATATTATTTAAAATGTTAAATATCAAGAGCTAGAGTACAAAACATACAAAACATATAAAAAAACATATAAAAACACAAATAGAAATATACAATAAAAAGAAAAAGAAAAACCTAACTATACAAAACTATACAATTGTACAAATTGTACGTGGTCAAAATATGTAAAATATTAAATATCAAAAATTTCTGCAAAGAGCTTTACAATATTTCTCCGCTTCGTCGATATAGACGAAAATGTGATTAAATTGCATAAGTGTTTAAAAAGGAGAATCAAGAACTGCACTAGCTGGGATGATTTTAGCTGGAGAGTAGGTACGTAATTTTAATGATTAAAAATCTTAAAATGCGTTTTATAAGACATTTGAAGGACATTATTGATATAATACTGGCAAAATTTAAATAGATAGAAAAATCATTTATTTAAAAATATACTTTTACATTTTACAAACTTGTAATGTCAACAGAATACAAATTTTTTTATCAAATACAGAATACAGACACTCATAAAATATAGATATGTTCTATATTGTTGTGGAGGATTCGTGTTTTACCTTAAAATTGTTTGGGTTTTCTCTCCAATTAGAGCCGCTTGCTCTGGCTCCAGGGTGTAAACAGCACAAGTGCTAGTTAAGTGACCCTAACGAAGCTGCAAAAAATCAACTGCAAAATGGGGAAATGCTCAACGTTTCGGGAAACAAATCTGTTCCCGTTGTCAAGAACGATAAAATCTAAAAATGAAAATGGTTAGTAAATACAATAAAACAGTAAAAAGCTCTTGCAGATTGTCACGCTTTGAACTGACTTTGACAAGATGAGAATTATAATGCCATATCATTTAATTACTGGTTACTGGTCTTTAGTGTGATAATTGAGGTGTTATTTGGTAAATTAATTTGTTTTTAAGGTTTTATATATCTATAATTTGGTGTTATTCGCTTAGGAAGAATTTAATAATTTTTGTTGAAAGGATTAGTTAATTTTTAAGTTTCCCTTATCAACTTCAGTTTTTAGCAAAGGTAACCAGGTGCTATTAAAACTAACAGCAGTTGAAGCAACACATTCATCATTATTTAATAAAATTAAAGCACTTTCTTTAATTTTCCGTTTTTTAGATGAAGGCTCCTTTGCTAAAATACTTGAGGCGTTCCATTGTATTCTGTGATTGTTTTCAAATAATGCATGTTGACAAATATGTGATTTGTGGAATTGTGTATTTTTAATATAAGTTTGGTGTTGGTTATTGCATTCACATGGTATTTTATAGATTACATTTTTAGTAGTTTAATTTTCATTGAGTGGTTTTGTTTTTGTTAGTTTGGATCTAAGGGTGTTTTCTGTTTTGAAAATAGTACGAATGTTAAATTTATTACCTATTCGTTTTACTTTTTCTGATAAACCAGGAATATAAGGAATAAAGAGGTTCGTAATAGGTTTATTTTGATTTTGTCTAATGTTTGGTTGTTCAAACTCTATAAAGCATTTTTGAATGAAATCATTAGGATAGTTATTAATCAAAACATTGCTCAAAAATTCTTTTTCTGTGTTGAAATTTTGATTATTACAAATTCATTCGATCATATAGACTTTTTACGACCTTTTTAACAATTAATGGGTGATTTGATTTAAAATTTTGTAAACAACGATTTTAATAATAATATATTTTATTTCGCCTCTGCGACTTACACAACCCTATATCTACGCCTTATTTCTAATCTCTATATATATTGTCCATTATATAACGCCGGTTAGATTCTCCTGCTTCACCATTCGCCTTCCAGCGTTGTCACCTCCTCGCCTACTGGAACATTGTCGCCGTTTTTGAAATTTGTTGGTTACAATTTAAATATCTGTTTGTATGTGTAGGTTTTCTGTATATTTTTGTTTCGAAACTATTCAAGTCTTTTTTTATAAGAATGTCAAGAAATGAAAGTTGTTCATTAATTTCTTTTTCTATAGTGAATTGGATTGTAGGCTCTTTCGTGTTAATATGATTTAGAAAATCGTTAAGAAAATGTTCGTTTTATTGATAAATTGAAAAAACGTCATCTATATAACGCCACCAAATGACAGGTTTATATTGATAATTTTCAACAAAATTTAATTCAAAGTTTTCCATAAAAATATTACTAAATAAAGGTGATAAAGGCGAACCCATAGGCATACCATGGTTTTGTTGATAGTAGTTAGTATTGTTTTGAAAGTATGTAGTTTTTACGCATAAAGGCAACGCACGGCTCCCAATGCTTATTCGATCTGATCGATTATCCAAAAACAATTCTTAAATCTGAGGAAGAAATTAGCTAACAAACAATATTGTTTTAGTCTGTTATAGAACACTTTTTTCAGCCATTTTTGAAAATGACGTGCCACGCTTTCCCTTTCTTCTAATCGGCGCAAAACCTTCACCTCAGCTTAGAAGAGACCGAGGGTGAATAATATCAGATAAGAAAAAATTTAAAATTGAAATTAATTGAAGTTACAAGTAAGATGCGTAAGCTAAAACGAGTCGTCTTCAAAGCGTGCAAATAGGCCCTAGCTCTAATGCCGGAGAATAAGGGTGGGTTTTATTTATAAGGCGCCACTGGCTTGTAGACGGCACAAGCAAGAAATACCACAAAGCTAAAATATGGTACTCGTTTTAGCCTAAGCTTCGCAACTACCAAGAGAAAATTATTTAAATAAATTTGAAATTTATTTGATTAAGTTGATTTGAATTTAATCAGTACGAACAAATGAAAAATAAAATAACAACCAAGAATTAATTTAATAATGAAAGGCAAGTAAGTAGGCCAGTATTAAAAATTGAAAAGTAAGACGCAAAAAAAACTAAGGATTAACGATAAAATCAATAATAAACTGTAGTATCTATAGCTAGCCAATGGAGCCAAAACATTTCAAACACAGAGCGCAAATAAAGTAAGCCAAAGGTACATGCTTTCTTTAATCTCCTTTATCTCTTCGTAGTCCAGGTAATCCGGAATAATTAAATAACACAGGCAAATTCAGTAAATAGAAAGTTGGTTTATTACTCAATAAAGAAAACAGGAACAATCAGGTGACGATTTTTCCAGTTAAATGGGAGAGAGAATGTACTAAAGGGTGTCCAGTACTCCACACAGCTTACGCTAAATAATACGACTAGTACTGACTACTGTTCTGAAAGTCAGAAATTTTACTTAGTTACTTGAGGAATAAGGGAAAAAGAAAATTAAAAAACAATTATTAATCAAATTATTTCGCTCAAATAAAAGCCGATATGATTATTTATATATTATAGGTAGACCAAAAACTTCCAATAACAATTAAGTTCCTTTGTTCGCTCGAACGTGATCACCTTGTGGTGGCTAACGAGGTTCAAAGAGAAATATTACGCGATATAACCGGTGTTAGAAACAAACCGAACTAATAAAAAAATTAAATTTACGTTCTTACTTTTGAAAATCACTAAGTTCAAGTAACCTAAATAAAAGATCCTCATTCGATTATTTATTTAGGCTCGCAAACCATGGTCTGTCGTCACAGTGCCGCTCTATAAACTAATTATGTTTAACTAAAACTAGGTACGCCAATAATAAATGATGCCTTGGGCAGTCGATTAAAATTAAATCAGAAGATTGGGCGCTGTCTTCGTTAATCAATTATTAACCAGACTCTATCTGACCATAAAGGCACTCTTCTTAGAGGCTAGAAAACTAAATCAGGAACAAGACAACAAAACGACAAGTCTACTGAAAAAAAGCGAGAGTTCCCTAATAAAGGTACCTAAACAAATCGATATTCGGGAAAAATTTCGCGTTGCTCGTCGCGAATTTCATGAAATTATACCCGATTATTTTAATAAACTACGAGCCCGTTTCGGCCAGTTAAAAATGTTAAAAGTACAGACTGACAAGAATAAAGCAAGCTGAATCTTAGATTTTTATTTACAAGAATAAAATAATTAAAATTTAAGGTTTCGACTTATTAATTGGAACAAAGAAAACTATCTGAATTAGCAAAAAAAATTCTTGAGCAAAGAAAATTACAATTTGGTGTATCTTCGTCAAGGAGATAAATTTAAGTTAAATCTCGGGTTTATTAACCAGAGTAACGAATAATACGGTTAGGCGTTTATATTTAAAGATAGAAAAGAAAGAAAAGGGAAGAAACAAATACTAATAATAAAGGTAAGGTAGCTCACATTCAGTGGATGGCTTCTCGGTGGTTTTCCGGGTGGAAAGGAAAAAAAAAACATACACTTCCTCTGACGAAGAAGGACTCTATCGGCGTCCGGAGCAAGTCACAATCCAGAGACCAGTTTGGCGTGGCCTAATGACTGAGCTTTGAGGGATCGTAAATGAAACCTTGTCGGTTGAAGTACCCCGACGGTCGAAGTACCCCTACGGTCGAAGTACCGCTACGGTCGAACCCTGTAAAGGGTTGCTATACTACTAGATCGTTGGAACGCTCAGGTAGGTCGTGGACGGACAAAGAGGCTTCTACCTAAAGCAGCATTAAATCCCAGTTACGGGGCGAGTTCCAGGAACTAACAAACAAAACTAACCAACGTAAGAAAAATAAGGCCTGAGACTCTAACAATGGGTCGGTTGGAACAATCCCATGAGGTAAAACAAAAACACTTTCAACACGACCACACTGCTTCAAACGGCAAGTCAACGTAGAGTAATTTCCTTGAAAACTCGCCGAGAGCAGACGCTTTCTTCCAATATTCCCACTACAAACTACGCCTGGCCAATAAAAGTATAGTCACCCGCCACGTGGCCACGAGCTGTCATACTCAATCATTTATCCAAAGCGATTTCGAAAGGAAAACTCAGAACTTTGATGTACCAAAGCCTATCTTAATTAATTACTCGACCTAGCTAAAACGAAATAACCAATCGACTCGCTATTCATTAGGGAAACGTGCAAAAGTAAATCAGTCACACACAGTAAAGTAGCCACCCAACAAAAAAAAATGTTCATGCGAAGGCAAAGAAAATTACACGATATTAAAAATACATTTTTTGACAACCACGGTATAAATAAGTATACGGTAGGTCCACTGGAGACAAATTTCCAATTTTGCCGACAGCGTTTGGCGACGGACGGGGCGAATTCGGATCAATCTGGTTCGTGGCCACTGGTGGCCACCGAGGCCCCGCTACGAGGGACAGAATGTGCAAACGCCCTGAGATTGTGTACTTTCGCGTCGCGTTGTCTTATAATAACCGAGGAAAGCGCACCAGCGAATACTTTTTGAATCTCTCCCCACAGACTGCTCGCTGCTGCAGGTAGAGTATTTTTTACCGTGCTGCGGCTTTTGCGTTTGATGCAAACACATCAAACGATTTTTGCTGAGTGGGTCTCCTCGATATTATTTATACTCTCACACGTCGATAAGAAAAACACATCTATAGGACGTCACATATGTTTATGAGCCCATACCTTAGTGGTGCTCAGAACTCCTAAAAGCCACGTCCTTTTTGACTTTTGACATGTTTTATTTTGTTTAAAAAATATTTGCTTCATTTTTATAGATTACGATACTTTTTGTCAATGAAAGGAAAAGCAACTACTAATACATTTTTATATAAAAATAAATTAAATTTATTAATTTGTACTAATACAGTAGGATCACAGGACTAAAAATACAAGGAGAGACCTAAATGCAACTACTACAATGTAGGCAGAAAAAACTGAAGCAATGTGTCTAAGTGTACGTAAATGAGTATTGACATAAAAAAGTGAAGTACAAAATATAAACTAACAAACTTACAGATAACTTTTATACATGAGCGTGATCATAACTCACTCATTAGGATGGTAAGTTTAGCAAAACTTGTTTGTATGTTTAATGATACTGCAATCTACTAAAATACATAAAGAAATATCACCCTGTCCTAAGTTTGAACTTGAACTTGGAGATTGTTATATAAACATTAAAGGCAAACTATAAACAACGCGAGCAATTAACGGGAGCGATTTTCAACCTTAAGCATGCAATGATCATCACTTTTTTAATATAAATACGCTACCGAACCTTCAGTTCATCAGACTTTGTTCTCACCAAAACCAGCTCCCAGATTAGCTAAACAGCTGCTTTAGGTTCTACTCCTTTATTCCTGACCCAAACCTTGTACCGGTTAGTCACTTGACGACTGCTAGGACTAGGGGTTTCACAACCACCATAGTAAAGTCAAATCAAGAAGTTTGTCAGAGTTCTGAGAAAGACAATTGTCTAAATAGTCAGTTAAAAAGTTTAGTGAAATATTCTAGTGCTCTTAAATAAAACTCAACTCTTAAGAAAAACTATAATTATAAGACAGTAAACAAAGACCTATAAACATTACCTCAGATCGAGAAAACATGCACACCTCAGTAATCGGGTATAACAGAAACTCATTTTTTGACCAAGAGTCATTGTTAAAGTTTTATCGTTTATACATTGTTATAAACTAAACGTACTTACTTTATCGTCTCTTCTTACCCAACGTAACACGAAAACTAAATTATCTTGATCAAAATTTAACGTACCTACCTAGCTAAAAGTAATAATTATTAGTATTAATTTCTTGAAGGCATGCAATTTTTGTAGTAAAATTAACCGCTTCTAAGATAATTCGAAAATATCTTATTTAGGTATCCCAGATTAGTCATTTTGTTCTAAATAGCACTGTCTTTGGAAAGTGGTGGTAACCCCACCACCTTAGAAATTTGTCGCTAATGGATGCTTACTCGCGTATACCATGATGACAAGCGAAAAACTTAACTTTCTAAAGTTGTCGTTGAAAAATAATCAGATAGTTGTCGTTAAAAATGTCGCATGAGAATGATTCTATTTTGGAAATTGGGTTTCAATATAATACTGCAATACCATAATATCCACTAACTTAATAATAAGAGACCCGTCGCTAAGTATAAAGTTGTATATCGATACCAATATTCTAACAGGACGTATCCCACAACTTTTTGATTTAGCGTTTTTAATGAATATGAGTCAAATAGATCTATTCCATCTAAATCCAACATATCATATGAAACATTTAACTGAAAGTATTTTTTTGGCGCCTATTCTAATATGTCGTAAATGAAACAGCTGTTTATTGTATTTCGAATAGGTCGTATACCACAGTTGCCCCATGGTCTCATTAAGGCTGATTTTCACATGTCGATCATGCATCGACTTTGCACCTGTAGCCCTTATTTACATTTACACATATAGGACTGTGCTACGACCGTGTTGCGGTCGTCCAGTTCTAATGTTTTGATTTTACAGTAAAAACAACACGGTAGGTGCACAGTCGGTGCACGACCGACATGTGAAAATCAGCCTTTAAGTGACTGTTGAAATCTAATTTTCATATATAGGACTGTGCACCGACTGTGCGCCTACCATGCTGCGGCCGACGCGGGTCTTCTACATTTTCACAATACGACTGGATGACCGCAACACGGTCATAGCACAGTCCTATATATGTAAATGTAAATAAGTGCTTCAGTGCGTTTTATATGGAAGATACAATTTTTTGATTTACAGTGAAAACGACACGGTAGGTGCACGGTAGGCGCACAGTCGCCTTTAAAGTCACACGGTCTTGCCATTAAAATAATCAAAAACTGTGTTAAAAGTCTCTGTTTTTCCAGGATGTCGAAAGTAAATTATATTTTAGTGTCTATTAGTTTCTTTAAGCATGCTAATTTATTTATATCGAAAAATTTTTTCATACGACGTAACCCTCAAATTCGTGTTGTGGGTTACGTCGTATTAGAACTAGATATATGTGTTGACCCATCTGAGCAAATGTATAATAGTATATTATGATATAAGTGTATAAGAGTGCCTTTAAAGCACGCGTGACATATTTCAAGCAGCGGAGTGTTTGTAAGTCGCAAGGGCTTTAAAGGCCTCTTATACACGTATATCATACGCTATTTTTTTTTACGAATGCATCATATTATCAAACATGTTTTACTTTTTTGAGTTACGTAGTTACTATTTAGAATAAAGCAATGTTGCTTTTAAATGTGTTCCTTCATTTTGACATATAGTAATTTAAACGGCAGGTAAATATC
>MU193474.1:2675-23450 GCA_016904865.1 Pissodes strobi | reverse complement strand
AATAACCTTTTCATAAAACATTTCGATATTACACTCGTCCGTAGGCAGCCAACAATACTTTTAAGGTATATTACGCCGAAATAGCAAATTAGTCGCATGGTATTAAGGGTGGAATCATTGACTTTATTTGACTTCTATCTGTTACATATTCGTGCTAAATTATTATGTAACAGTTTCCCCTCTTTCGTCCAAAAAAAAATAACATTTTTTTTTCCTTTTTAAATATACAATCTTTTCCTTAAACCATAAACTATATATACAACGTATTTTACTAAACTATGATACATATACAATCTATTCGTCGCCACTAATATCTTTTAAGTCCTTGATATGCCAGACTCCCTTTGAATTTCCTAACTCATCCTTCAATTCGTAGGTCCATGGAGACACACGTTTGCTAATGAGAAACGGACCGAGATACTCCGGTGCTAACTTCCTAGCGAAAAATTTACTGGCATCCGAGAGAGCATAATTCTTCCTATAGACAATCTGATTGGGAATATATTCCACATGACGACAACGAAGATTATAACGCTCGACACTCTGCTTCCCTGCAGCCTCGAGACGCAATCTAACATCTTCAAACACTTTACCCATTACTTCACCACGACGTTCTGCACTTATGTCGGTTCGACCATCCACTTCTGGGATATCCTTCTTTCTATGCTCATCACCCGACATAATCATTCTCCGTCCAAAATTCACAAAGTAAGGGCTAAGTTTCGTAGTCTCATGAACAGATGTACGAATAGCACACGCTATCTTATCCAAATTCGCATCCCAATCACGGTGATTGTCAGAAATATACATTCGTAACATCGTCTTCAGTGTTCGATTCACTCTCTCGGTCGGATTTGCACGTGGATGGTAGTTCGCATTGAACTTCAGTCGTACTTTGTACCTCTCAGCTAGTTTTAATGGTCGACCCCGATATTGCGGTCCATTATCGCACAAAATGGTAGAAGGGACTCCAAACAATAGGAAAACATTTTGTTCTATGAAACGAACAACAGCTTCCGACGTGGTCTTGCGAAGAGGACAAAGGAGTGAAAATTTGCTGTGATAGTCTGTCACTACCAACAAGAAAGTATAGCCATGCTTTGACCTAGGCAGAGGTCCAATGAGATCGGTGGAGATAACTTCCCAGGGACGTTGAGGTTTAGTATGGGTAGCCATTTTTGCTTTCGGTGGTCCGGGTGGTACTTTATGACGGATACAAGTGTCGCAACGGCCAACGAATCTGGAAATATCGTTTCTCATTTTTGGCCAATAGAATCGTTCCGCTACCCGTGAAAAAGTCTTGTAAACACCCATGTGTCCCGATGTAGGTGGTTTATGAGCACCAGCTATTATCTTCCTCCTATCCTCCTTAGGAACTACCTCCTTCCAATTGTCTACTTCCGGTCTTAACTCTGGATAGTCACATTTTACAAATTTCCACATCTTACTATCGCCTATTCTCCAACCAGAAAACTTCAAAGGATTACCTTTGACTCTCTCCATCATTCTCAAGTACCATTTATCTCTTACTGGCGTCGGCGGTTGATTGGTGTCTACAGCATCCAATTGCGGCACAGCCCTGGACAACATGTCTGGAACAACATGTTCCTTTCCTTTCCGGTGAATAAGGGTGAAATCATACTGTTGAAGCTGAACTTGCCATCTCGCTAGTCTTCCAGTAGGTTGTTTCATGTTCTGCAACCATACCAACGAATAGTGATCCGTGATTACTGAGAATGGAACCAAGTCTAAGTAGGGTCTTAGCTTATTGACTGACCATAGAACTGCAAGACATTCTCTTTCAGTGGTCGAGTAATTTTGCTCTTGCTTAGTTAAGCTGCGGCTAAGATACCTTATAACTCGTTCTGTACCATCCGGTTGTGGTTGAGTTAAAACCGCGCCTATCCATACCCAGAACTATCACATTGTACTACGAACGGTAGCGAGTAATCAGGACAGCTCAATACTGGTGCTTCAACTAGACATTCCTTAATCTTCCTAAACGCTGTCTCACACTGCTGTGTCCATTCGAACTTCCTAGACTTCCGCAATAGGTCAGTGATCGGTGCTATAACCGTAGAGAAGTCTTTGATAAACCTTCTATACCAAGAGAATGTACCCACAATACGTCTCACTTCTTTAACATTCCGAGGAACTGGGACTTCCAACATGGCTTTGACTTTATCCGAATCCATATGCAAACCATGCTTATCCACAACGTATCCTAAATACTTCAGCTGTGGCCTACAAAACTGACACTTTTCTCTACTTATCGTGAGGTTCGCCTCACGAAGTCTCCTAAATACTTCTTCAAGGACCTTTAGGTGAGTTCCAAAGTCTGACGTCACTATGACAATGTCATCCAAATAGACAAACACATGTGGTTCTAAGTCTGCACCCAGAACATTGTCAATGAGCCGCTGCCAGGTGGCAGGTGCGTTATGGAGACCAAAGGGCAAACGATTAAACTGGAACAGTCCTCTGTTTGGCGCAGTGAAAGCGGTATACGGTTTAGATGACTCCGCAACAGGTACTTGCCAATAGGCTGACTTAATATCTAGGCTGGAAAGATATTTTGCGTCTCGCAATTTGTCCAGGGTATCGCTAACCTGTGGCAACGGATAGCTATCCCTCTCACACACGGAATTAAGTTTCCTGTAGTCCACGCATAGCCTTTGTGAACCGTCCTTTTTCTTGACCATGACGATAGGGGATGACCATGGACTCTTAGATGGCTCGATGACTCCAAGCTTTAACATCTCATCCAATTGCTTGTCTATATGTTGCTGCATGACTGGTGATACACGATAGTAGCGTTGCTTAATAGGTCTTGACTTTGTAACTATAACGTGTTCTGCTTTATCCGTGCAACCCAGCTGATCACCAATAAGATAGAAATTTCTATCCAGCAACTCCTTCAGCTGTCTATCTTCTTCTGAAGTCAACACAGTCCCCTTCGGTATTTCAACCGTAGCAACTTTTGGCAGGTCTGAAAAGAACCATTCGTTATGCCTGAGATCTGGGACTACACCCATTGAACGCCAAAAATCTGCACCCAAGATCAAAGTGTGCGGTAGGTCTGGAATAACAAGAGTTTTGATAAGACGAACTCGATCTCTCACTTTTATAGGGACTTCACATACTCCAATACTACGACATTGCTGTCCATTCGCCACCCTACAAGTTGGCGTCTGACTCTTGTCAAGTGAAAGCACTAAGTCCATCATCAACTTCCAACCAGGTCCACCTAGGATGGTGCGAGATGCTCCTGAATCCAAAAGACCAAGGATTTCCTTGCCCAATATGTCCACTCTGAGATAAGGTCTTTTATCGTTCTGCGCGTGCTCTAATACGAAGTCCAATATAGGTTGTAATCTACAATCATCGGCGCTCTCTAAATCAGTTCCATGACCTAGGAGCGCCTTCCGGCGTTTCCCCGACTTGCAATTCGGACAACTCTTCACGGTAACCCCCTCCTTCTTACATCGGAAACAAAACTTCGGTTTTGATAACGTACATCCAATAGCCCTGTGGCAAGGTTTCTTACAACGGAAACATACCACTTCCTCTGTTGCTGGTGGTGTTGCTTCAGTCTCCTTCACTCTACAGGTAGCTACATCTGGTTCCTCGTGAACATACGCCAGATCAGGCTCCAACAAATTCCCACGCTTTGGAGGCTAAGCATAGTTCTCTACCGATTCTCTTCTCGCTTCCAAGCGTCTACATACAGTACGGAGTTGACCTACCGATGTGATATCCACCAACGCTAACTGACTCTGAAAAAATGGAGCCAAGTTCCCTACCAAAATTTTCAATTTTGCCTCCTCCGAAATAGGGCAGGTAAGTCTTTTGAAATAGCCTGACATTACCGCCAAGTATATGCCGATGCTTTCATCTTGTCCTTGCGTTCTTTTACGTATTTCCTCAAATAATTTCTCGTTATAGTTGCAAGGCTGGAACTCCTCCCGCAACAGTTCGACGAACTCATCCCACGTAGAAACTTCGTCTCGATAAGCTATGTAGAATTGGTATGCCTTACCAATGAACAAGTCGATACCACACTCGAGAAGCACTTCTTTCGGGACATGTCTTGCAACACGAAGTTCTTCGCATTTCTCCAGGAATGAACTAAGTGAAGTTCCCTTTTTATCACCTGAGAATTGCAAATTCCATTTACTTGGGTGTACTGTTCTCACACTGGCTGAACCCGAGTTCTGGTTTACACTGGAAGAATTGACTGCCCGCCTCAGATTCGCATTGAAACTGTGGTCGCTCTCCTCATCCGAGCTACTATCATGAGCACTCCGCTCGATTCCCGACGGTCCAGCAGTTTCATTTTCTACCATATCCAAGGTGGGAGGAACACTCTGTTTCTCCTCAGATTTCGTCGCTTGATCATCAAGTTTCTTCAACAATGTAAGAGTCATGGCAACCCATTCTGACTTAGACTTACATTTGTCTTGGTCAGACCCTGGCTCCATATGATCAAGTCGATTCAAAACATGGGCCAGCTTACTCCGGAACTTCATGAAGTCACCGCTTTTCTTTCCTCCAGTGAATTTACTTATATCCCTTATAAGTTTCTTAATCTTCCTGTTCACAGCTTTAGCATCCTCTTCATAACTGAAAAGATATTCCGGATATCTAACGCTTTCGCCACTCTTTTCCATCTGAAGGGCCAGTGACAAGCGATGTCTCATATCCTCACAATTACCAGCTGCAATCCCTCTGACAGCGAGTTCGTATGTAAGCTCATCTTGACTAAGTCCATTAACATGCATTGTTCGCGACATGATGAAACAATACTAGTGTGGCAAACAGATAAACACAAAAAATATGTATACAAGTATAACAACACTGTCACTTATCACCAACACTTAATAACAACCACTAAATAACAGCACAACCACTTCGAGAATACCGTCGCTCTGAAAAATCCGAATTTACTCTGAATCTCTCAACCAAACTTAATCAGTGTCAAATTACAACTATTTTTCAAAATAATAAGGCCAATGCCAAAAGGCCAATGCTTATCAGTCGAGCCAATGCCAAGGCCAAGGCTTATCAATCGTGCCAATGCCCCACGTTGGGCGCCAATATGTTGCGCGTAAAATCCTTTCAATGTGTTAGCGAGATATAATGAATCAGATGATACCTACCCTTAAGGATGCGGCCAGCGCAACATGTGTGCTCCGACTTGCTCGTCGGCGTGGGAGTGGGTCAATTACTTACTCTTGACCAGGGCGCCACCAGTTTGAAGTATCCAAATCCGCAGATCCAAACAGGAAGATCCTCGGTCTTAAGAATCCATAAGGGCGATCCAAAATCGACGATTATCCGCTACGCAAGGGCGTTTTAAAATCAACTACTATCAACTACACTGGTTGGTTTGAGACATTTCAGAGCAAATAAAAGACGGTCACGTTCGTGCAGGTTTAAATTTATTGGCGTTCGTTATGTTAGACGACGTGTTGTCATATTTCTTTCAATAAACAAAATGATATCAATATATAACAAAAGGTAAAATATCTCAATTGGAAACAATTAATAACTTGATATATGCTCACGAATATTGAACTAGATCATATCAGATGTTAACTGTATGACGTAATAAATGATTACGGAAGATCAAAAATAAACAATTCCAACAAAATTAACAATAAACGCAATATGCATAAAATATATATATCGTCACATCAACTAATAATTTAAAGTTATCAGGATAATACTCATTACTATTAACTCCGTTGCGCGTGTACCATGGTATACGTGTCGCAGTTGTACATGAATAAACCTTAAATATTCAGTTTAAGAGACACCGTTATGTAAAATTATTATAAGATATTTAGTCAATCAGAACAACAATGTTTATCATTTACCACAATATAAATTAAATTGTAAGAATGATGAAATATAGCATAAAAACCTATGAGCATTAATTGAATCACACTAGTAAATATCGCAGTTATCTATATACGCATTGGTAAGCTTTGCTTACACCTAATCAGTTCCAAAAATAATATCAATATCTCGTAGAAAGAAATAAAAACACGCAATTTACTACACGCTAGAAAATACTAATAACACGCCAACAACATTAGAAGAACAGATCACAATTATAACCTAAACTTATCTTAACTGATCTTCGCCGATGTCACCTACGGCCTTCTGCACGCGGACTTCAGCTATGCATCTTGGGACCATAAACTCTCAGTGGCAACTGAGGTAATGCCATACCTCTATGGCTACAGTTGATACCAATAACACACAACCAACTGTATTGACTGGCAGCTACTTGGTTAGCCACTTAAACATCTCTCCAAGCAAAGCTCGCTCCAAACCAAAAATAGCTTGCTCCTTATACACAGCTCCAAGCACAACAGCTCCAGCCAAAATAATAGCTCCAATAAACTGGCTTCCAATAAAAATGACTCCCCGGAAAACTGGCTCCCGTACAAAGGAAAAAAAAACCCTGAAAGAGAACAAGCGCTAAGTATGCATTCACTTACTGCAATTTCAAGCAGCTCCTCTTTCAGAACACTCCCAATTCAATGAGTATTTAAAAATAATAATGAGAGTATTTAAAAATAATAATATTAGTCGTCTTGCCAAAATGCGAAGGTCATAATATAACCAATATCATATCACCCTACAGGTGATAGACATCAAATACTAAGAAAAACTGACTAATAATATAACCACTGTTTGCTATTTCAAGAGTTCAGACCCCCAGGCAAGAACAAAGCTTGTCCATTTATGTCATTAATATTAAATCTAAATTTACTAAGCTTATGTATGACTTTACAAGTTCTTTTAAGCAAAATTTAAATTAGAAATGAAATTTATCAAAGATTATATACAACTTTATACATTATTAAACCCTATTATACAATACGGGTGCCCATAAGACAAAGAAACAGCTATGAGTGTTCGACGACAATACGATACGAGAACGGTATCATGAACTATCATTCAATGCGCTTATTTTCCCCAGAATATTACTTCTTGTAAAAGATGATATTGCGTGATTTACGTGCAAAAATTAATACATTTTCGAAAGTAACATTCTCTATATAGCAGCATGTTGCAGTATTTCAATTCTCCCTGAGACCCGTTAGTTAAACTATAATGAAATAACTTATACTCTGATAAAATAAATCCCCTCTGTACAGAAAATAAATGAGTATGTACAAAATATAAGATATGTATATTTATTTACCTAACTACTTAGGGTTTTTCGATGGTACTGACGAATTGGGGAGCAAACGCTCTCTTCTACAGACATTCCTCGAAGAAGGAAACGGCGTACTTTGTTCCAGAATACACTGCACGTGGCGAGTTACTAATCCAATCTTGACTTTAGGCAAAAACCAGCCCATCCACAGTCAAGCCATAAACTACGCCACTCTCTATCGCCCGAAAAAGTAATATTCCCCTCAGGGTGAATTAAAAATTCTTAAACTTTTAACAGACATATATACGCACTACCTCTTAAGAAGGTTTTCTGAAGAAAGAGGACGATATCAAGCCAAAAACGACTAACTAGCTCGTGAAATTCGATGTTAAAAAGCTAGAAAAAAAAACTCGAACCATAAGCCCGTTCCACACTGTCCTGTAATCAAACGCAAACTACAGCAGCCGATGTCGCCAAATTTACTAACATCTACAATATGCAATGAAACGTATCTAAGGCTGTATGATATTATACATTGCTGGCAGAACAAAGAAATCCAACGATAAATCCATCATCAACAATGACCAGACAACCAGCAACTATCTCGTTCCGGCCGGCGTCATTTACAATTTCTATCATCCAGTCTGTTCAACGCATTCAGTCGATTCGATCATAAATGTACCTTTAGCTCCAGTCGGTTTTTTTCCTATATTAAACCATATATTAAATACTGCGGAGCAGTTCGAGCAACGTTGCCAAGTGAGGGAACATACGCATTTAATAACATATCTTGACTGCGTAATTTTAACGCGAAAGCGAAAAAACAGTCGTTTAATCAAAACTCACGATAGCACATCAATTAATTATGTATTTTCCTGTTGGCCTAAATCGCAACCACGTAAAAATTACAGGGCGAACACTTTGCCAATTAAACATCTGGCAACGTTCCAAGAATAACCTTTTCATAAAACATTTCGATATTACACTCGTCCGTAGGCAGCCAACAATACTTTTAAGGTATATTACGCCGAAATAGCAAATTAGTCGCATGGTATTAAGGGTGGAATCATTGACTTTATTTGACTTCTATCTGTTACATATTCGTGCTAAATTATTATGTAACATATGTAGGATCTTCTACTGGACCCAATTTTTAATCTGAAGCCTGAACACGTGTGGTGTATTGTTGGTTGGGTGTATCTGGGATTTTTCACTGTCTTCGTCGGAGGTGCTGTCTCGTTCACTTTTTGACCAGTCTGGCTGCTTTCAACGTTCTAGCAGATTTGAACCCTTAACAAGGTCTTTTTACTACGTGAAAAATCCTTCTTTTTTCGAAGCAGCCCCTTGTGTAGTCCTGGATCATGTAGACGTTTCCTTCTAGAGGTCGCGATCAGACCTGCATGTCGATCCGTAAAGGTCAGATAATCGAGTTTATTTTTTTTATATGTATTTTAACCACTGATTAATTTTTGGCGCCGTTATAGTCAACATTCAAACCTTTTTTTTTTATTTTCATTTATTGGAAGGCTTAATTTCACTTAAAGTTGGACATAGTTTTTTAAATCGGCCGCAGTTCAGATTATCGATTGATTAGTTAGTTTGCCTTTTTCTTTTAATTATGATCCCTTATTATTCGATTAATTTCATGCAATCATAACTAACTCATTTAATAACGCTTTAAGACGTACCATTTTTAATTTCACGGTTGCTTTAATGCATTGAGTGTAATTATAATATTACTAGCTTGTGTCCTAGTGGACTCAAGAAGTGTGAACGGAGCATGATCATATTTTCCTTAGTTTAGGTTAGTTTGGGTTAGTTTGGGTTTCGATTACTTTACTCGTTCTGGCATACTTATTGGGTAACAAGCGATTTATTTTGATTAGCGTTTGTCTATTTTTTATTTAATCATTAGATTATTATGTCAATTCCTCCTAAATTGGACTTTGCCTGTAAAGAAATAAGGAAGTAAATAGATAAAGGAAAATATAAACATGAAATAATAAATCCTAAACATAAACTCAGCAGTGAAAACAATAAGTTCATATCTCCTGTGTGTTATCCTTATCCGTAGGCAGTTATAATAGACTTTCTTGTATTTGTTTTAGTTTGGATGATTTAGCAACAAAAAAAAAGGGCATATATTTTCATCAAATTTTCAATTGTATATCTTTAGTTGTTTCTTGGCAACATTTTTAAATTTAAACATATTATATTTAAGCGTGCCATTCAGAGTCCTTGTACTTATTAGCCCCGTTCGGCTTTTCGAACGAACCCGGCACTCAGCCCTTGAAGAATATATTGGCAACGGCAGTTGTTGGACTAAATTCCGGCAATTTAAGGCGGATTTCTATAATTCTTGGGTATTATCTCCCGAAATTTAGGCGTCGTTTACCCCGATCATCCGTCCCGTTCCCGCCTAAAATCCTTCTTGTTCAGTTGCCCGTACTTCTGCAGTTTGTTAAGATTATCCGAGGGAGTTAGAGACGAACAAATTATCCACGTCAGTGATTAGTTTAATAAACATTAGTTGCCTTCATTTCCCTACTTTGTTTTCTAAATCTCCCGGAGGTCTTTCTGCAGCTTGATGATATATCATCAATTTGGACTCCCCATGTCTCGTCCGTTAACATTTACTCACAATGTTTGTTTAAATGCTTAAAAATAAAATAAAATGGCACCACACATTTGCAGGAAAGATATCTTGAAGCATTTTATTATAGACTTTATTCGAAAATTAATTGTAACAGCACCCCTCTTTATTTACCACTTGTATGTATATATTATGTTTATAAGAACTCTAAAAAATACTTTTTAAAAAGCAGTTTCAATTTATTTTCTTTGTTATTAGTAGATGGCGATGTAGTTTCAAAGTTCACATTCAGCCTCTTTTTAAGTAATAAAATCAACGTTTATTGTTGATGCTGCACTAAACGTTGAATCTTGTCGAATAAACCAAACTGATGAAAATTGGGAATTAGTTCATAGAAGGTAATTACGAATAAGTTTTGTATTTTGTGTCTTAACTGGAAATCGATTTTCCGCTGAAATAAATAAATAAAACTTAATTCAAGAGAAAATTTCAGTGAAATATCGTTATTGGTCGTCGCAGCTTCGAAGTATTAAATGTCAAATCATATTTGTTGTCACGTCATAAGAGTGCTCTTATCATGGTTGCTTTAGACATGATGTTATTTTATTGAGGCAACCCTTATTAGATCGAAAATAAAATCTTATTTTAAAAGATTCGAAAAAAGTTTATTATATCAATTTCTTACATTTTTACTTCAATATTAACACATTTTTTATGGCAATGACACACACCCTAAAGAGCTGTGTGGATTAATAGATAGATAAACATTTATTTTCTTCAAACGTCAGCAAATCCGTCATTACTCGACTGTGTAGGCGGCCGTGAAGTTTCGTTTTTCCTCCGCCGGAGCTTTACTTTTCACTTTTCCGCCGGCGGAGGTAAAAGTGTTGTCATAGCAACATAGATACAATACAAACAGACAACAAAATAAGCGTCAACAACTCAAGATTTATTAAACTACAATTTGTATTTATCACTCAATTTGTGACTGCATTTCTAAAAATCACTAATTTAGGAACAAATTGGTTATTATTTAATCGAACTTACTCAATAACTGCTTATCAATACGGAATTAAAACGCAATCGGAGACGCCATCTTAAAAAATAATTATTGTTGACAGTGTCCACTGACAGGTTTATGTTACATAATTCACCGACACCGGTCTAAGCAAGGCCACCTACGACCGTGGTCTAAGTCGCCTTGCGAACCCATTTATCTTTAATAATAATTAGATATTAATACTATTAAGAGATGTTTTTGCATTAATATGTCGACATTTGAAGAAAAAACAGCATATTTTATTTGGAGGAAAAGTTACTTTTCATGGCTTGCTCTCTATTACCAGCCTCACTCCGTTCGGCTGTTAAACACGAGCGCGCCATGAAAAGTATCACTTTTCCTCCATATAAAATAATATACTATTTATTTCAATATGAAAAATTATATACAGTACCCCTTAAAGGATGTGGAACCATGCCAAATACAATAACAATTACTTGCTATATTCAGCTACTAAATAATGTCTTTCTTTCTTCATAATTGAAAAATTCACTTCGCTTGTAAAAAGCTTTAACTAAAATATACTTTTTTATCACATTCTTTAGTTCATTCTTTGGAAGGACGCGAATTGATTCAGGAAAGGAATTGAAGATTTTTATCACAGAGTATTTAACGTTTTTCTGTACATAAGAACAGTTACACTTTTTACAGCACAAGTTTTTTTATTTCTAGTATAATGATCATCTCCTTTGTCACAATCTAAAATTAAATCCATATTATCCTTTATAAACATAAATGCGTCCAGAATGTAAAGACTTCTTAATGTTAATATTTTTTTGGTCAATAAAAACAATTTTACAGCTTTCAGTATATTTCGTTCCATAAATATTTCTAATACAACGTCTGCAGCACCATGATACGATCTACATCTAAGGAATTTCCCCATAGTACTAATCCATATCTCAGCCTAGACTGAATGTAAGCATGGTATGCCGTGGTAGCAGCATTCACACCCACATTATTAGATTTAATGCGAAGAGCATAGGCAAACCTGGCTACACCCAGAGCGACTTCAACAATGTGTGCCCTCCAGTCCAATCTACGATCCATGTGTACGCCCAATAGCAAAACTGCGTTAGACGACACAATTCACATCCATTATAGGAGATGCTAATTTCGTTGTTTACCCTGTTGCCGACTACCGGTAGAGGTTGATTATTTGTTGTTATATCGAGAGAATTATTTATTTGACCTCGATGATTCTTGCTCCTAAAAAGCATTACTAAAGATTTACTGGGATTAAGCTATAATGAATGGTTAATAGATACATCAAGCAAAGAATCCATATCAGAATTGATGCCATTAACAGCAACTCCAATGTCAAGAGGGTCAAAAGAAAAGTACAGTTGAGCATCATCTGCATAAAAATGATAACTACAAAATTTCAGGTGCATATGAAAGGTGCTAGTGTATATACTAAATAGAAGTGGACCGAGTATACTACGTTAAAGTCCCCCGTGACTACGTGCAAGAAATCAGAAATGTCACTGCCTATTTCCACGCATTGGCATATGTCAGATAAAAAATCCTTTATAATATTTGAACCGCTTTATGAAAGTTCTATATAACGTAAAATTGTTACTAATATTTTATGATTTATGAACTCAAAAGCTTTAGTAAAATCGAATAAAATCAATGCTGTAATTTTATTATTATCCCGAGCACGGAAAATGTCCTCAATCACATCGGCCATTGCAGTAGCACAAGCAAATCCCGGTCGAAACTCAGATGGTTTCAATGGCAAAATATTTTAATTTAATTTATTTGTCCACGTAAAAACTTGACAATATTATGATATAAAAATCACAATAATTAACTTACAGCTAACAATTTCTAACTATGTAAATTAACAATAACAATACATTTTACACAATTACTTGGGAAAAAAACATCACTGACTAGCAATACAACTCTAAAATACAGTATGCAAAACTAGAAACTTATAAACCAGGCATGTAGATGTACCCCAACTCTCATGATCCTCCAATATACAATGTCGAAAGTAACTCTAAAACTAAAAAACTAAAAATTCAGTCATCGATTCATGTGATATCTCATTTGTCTTTTTAACTTTGGCAATGATGATCCGAAAAAGTCGATGCCTCCAGACAGGGAATTTGCAGACCTAACCATCTGAGTTATTGACTCCTGCAGACCATAATTAGTGTGGTGGTAAGGAATATAAAACAATTCTCGATTACGTCATTGTCTTGAGCCTGCATTCAGATTTATCAACTCAAGCAGTGAAGGACAATCAATAGAACCATGAATGATGTTATGTAGGAAAACCAAGCAAGAGCATGACCTTCTAGCCTCCAGCGTCTGCAAACCCAAAAAATCAAGGATCTCGTTATAAGAGTAGTCCCCTCTTTGAAGACCAAGCCGGTAAGCCACAACCCTCAGGAACCTATTCTGAACACCTTCGATTTTGTTTATAGCATTCTGGTAGTCCAGTGACCAAACCACAGAACAGTACTCAAGAATTGACCTCACAAGTGAACAGTATAGTACTTTCAGAATTTCTATTGAAAATTCACCAGATAACCGGCAGACAAATCCCAACATCTTTTAAGCCTTCAAAACCATTCCCTGAACATGATCCGTATATGACAACTTGCTGGTCAAATACACTCCAAGATCGCAAATAGTTGACACTGTTCCTATCTGTGCTCCACTTAGATAGTAATCTCCAGCTATAGGATGTAAAGTTCTTGCAAAAGTAATATGGTGACACTTACCAACATTCGAAGTCATTTTATTGATATAACACCACCTATTAAAGTTAGAGAGATCACTCTGTAACATTGCTATATCGTCAGGTGACCCAATTGGGTGGAAAATCTTCAAATCATCAGCAAATGACAGGAAGCTCGCCACAGTGCAACCCCTGAGCTGCAGATGGAACATCAAATCCATAAGATATAGTTTTATATATTATTAAATAGACATGGTTGTTGCGCGTAAGAACCTTTTAAATGTGTTAAAAATGTAAAATAAATAAGATGTTACCTACCCTGAAGGATGCGGCCAGTGCAACATGTGCTCCGAATGCTCGTCGGCATGGAGTGGGTCAATTATTGTGTTTCGACCAGGGCGACACTAGTTTGAAATAACTAAATCGGCAGAAGGTCGTGGGTTTTGGAAACCTTTAAGGGCGACTCAAAATCAAACGTCTATTACCTACACTTGTTTGGTTGAGGTATCTCAGAGCAAATAAAAGACGGAAACGTTCGTGCAGGTTTAACTTTATTGGGTTCTTGTTAGATTTGGCGTTAAAGTGTTGTCATATTTCTTTCAGTAAAAAAATTATATATATAAAAATTTAAAAGAGCTCACATCCTGAACGTAGGCTTCTAGGAGCCTTGGAACCCATAAACTCTCAGTGGCATTTAAGGTTGTGCCCACTTGGATATTCAGTAACTCTGGCTGCAGTCGATACAGAATTAAAACAACCAACTGGACTGATTGACCGGTAGCTACTTTTAGCTACTTAACTCGCTGCAAATAAAACCCTAAAAGAGAACAAGCTCTAAGTAAGCACTCTCCTACTGCGATTTTAGGCAGTCTCCTTGTCGAACACTCTTCACAGAAAGAGTATTTAAAAATAATAATAAAACCCCTATAGTAATTTAGCCTATCCTTGACAAAATGGCGAGGGCCATATACCCAATATTATTATCACCCTATAGGTAATTGTCATAATAAAACCCTAAGGAAAACTAAACAATATATCCTCTGTTTTAGTTTAATTTGCTCTTTTAGCAATTAAAACCTTAGGCAAGATCAGAGCTTGCCCATTTCTGCAATTAATATTAAACATTCACTAAGCTTATGTAGTACTTTAAAAGTTATTGTAATAAAAAATTCAAACTAGAAAAGTAATTCATTGGAATCATATACAAATATTATACAACCTATATCTTATTATACAATTATTCGAGTTCCCATAAAGACAAAGGAATCAGCTATGAGTGATCGACTGCAACATGATACCGAGGACGGCATCATGAATTAGTAATCAATCTTGTCCCCAGAATATTACTTCATGTAAAAGTAATGAATATAGTAAAGTTATGCTACGCCTGCTCCAGGTCTAAGTTGTCTTATATTTGAATTGATACATTTTGAACATGATTCAGGAGTAACACTTTCTATATAGCAGTATTGTGCAGTAGATTAATTCCCCTCTGAGAACCTCTGGTCGATATGCCTAACTTACATGAGACTGTTTTAATGTATAATCATCGAGAAGGTAAGAGAACTATTGAATGTTTTGAAGTGCACTGCTATAAATGCCTGTAGCTTTGAAGGTCTCCTCGATAGCGATGGCCAGAATACAGTACGATCTAATGATTGATGATGTGCTAAGCCAGTGAAAATGTTCATAAATCCCGATCGATGCTATCAAACCACCCGAGAAAATCAAGTTACGTATCCGACTACAGACCTTTCAATTTTCCCTGGAACAGCCCGATAAAATGCTAGGGTCATACGACAACCATGCAGGTATCTAAACGAACGAGCAATATTATATTTAGCTTGACGGACTAGCATAATAGATGCAGGATTTAAGGTGAAATATTTGACCTCTATCTGTTACATGTTTTCATACTAAATTGACATGTAACATGGTTACGAACTTGACCTCCAAAATTTTAGATAAAGTACGTTGATTGATCTGATCTGATTCATTTATTAGGATTGTTTGCTTTGGGAGTGGAGTAGCTTTTTACCTTCTTCAGGAAAATACGACTGGAAAAGGCATTGATTAACAATATGAGTAATGTATTCTCTAATATGTGGACCACAAAGCATAATAATTATATTAATTAATTATATTAAGTTGATCAGTACCAATAGCTTTAGTTTTTGATTGGTAGTATTATTTCAAAAACTCACGTTACTCACGGTATTAAATGCTAATAAAGATTCTTCACTCTCTTTTGTATTATTCATGTAAAATTGCAAAATATTGTCATTAGGTAAAGCGCTAACATTTATGGAATTTATAAAAACGGAAGTAAATTTGTATAAAAAAGAAATTAAATTCCAGTGCTGCTTTTTAAACTATTGAATATGCTTCCGGCTAGTAGACCTAATTATTTTTTGAACCAGTTCTTATAATTCTAATGCTTCGTTCGCGGACTAACTTGTTTTCCTTTTTATATCTTTTAAGACTGTTCAGATATAAAAAGTTTCCTGTGTAACCTCACCTATCGGTTATAAAAATGTATTTTAGAAAGCGCGCCTGTGACTGATATCTGACGCGACTGAGAATACAAGACCTGTTACTGAACGCGGAAATTGACGCCATCAGCACTGCTTCCGTTTTCCGGCGTTCTGAGATTCTTCCGCCTTTCAGCCGCCATACTTGTGCCGGCTTTTTAGTTCTTGTATAGTGAGCGTTGTGAGCTTAGGTAAAAATTGCGATTCGGAAAGGTTTCCGCTATTTTTAGCTGTAAGAGAAGATTTTTATGTATTTATGGTCTAGTCTTTATTGAAGTATTTGGAAATATCTTTTATCTTTATCGTATCGTCATTATACATAACCCGAATATATGCCTAGGCGAACAAATTTAACAAATAAAATCAACATTTATTCTTGAGAATAGCAGAAATCAAGTTGATTTGTTGTCGCCTTAATATGGTTAACACTTGGTCTCTATATGCTAGTTTATAATGAAGTGTAAACCTAAAGCAATGAATAGAGTTGAGTAGATTCTGGCTTACAATCGTCCAAAGTATCTCTTTCAATAATTCTTTAGCGGACCAATAGCTTTGTGTGCAGAACTCGTGTGGGTAGTCAAATATCTGAAATATCAGCGAAGTTGACGCTTCAAGCCTTTATTTAGGAACTGTGCTAATCTAAAGTAATTAGCCAACAGGCAAAAAGCCGTAAGTTGTTAGTGCTTTATTTTACGATGTGCACAATTTGTTCATTAAAACTAATAGTAAATGCGAAAACATTCA
This sequence comes from Pissodes strobi, assembly GCA_016904865.1. Taxonomy (NCBI): domain Eukaryota; kingdom Metazoa; phylum Arthropoda; class Insecta; order Coleoptera; family Curculionidae; genus Pissodes; species Pissodes strobi. The sequence goes on along the minus strand of MU193474.1, from coordinate 6,653 downwards.
GATCGTTTAAAAACTACATGCTATTCAAACCTAATTAGTATTTGATAAATAAGGTTCCTAAATTTTCAAAATGTCTTGGATGTGTTTTAGAAATAATTAATAATAAATGCCACTTATGTGCATGTTTATCTTTCTTATTTCACGGGCTGCCGACTCCATTCATTTTCGCATATTGTAACCAGCCTTTTTCGAATTGCTCATTCAGCTGGTCCATATGCCTAACTCACTCAGCCGTTAATAGTTTTGCTCTTATTAAAGGCGTGGGGTAAAGTTTATGGCAGTTAGAGCGGGCGCCACTATATTTTTACTGCAAGAAATTTATTAGAAATTCTATCTGTCTGAAAATCGGATAATAAAATTTAGACAAAATACCCTGTGAAAAACCGTAAAAAAAATTAGATTGACCTTCAGTTATAGCCTAAATACAGTTTCCAAAATAAACACCAGGAATACAAAATTTCAGTTTATTAAAACTAACTGCGTATGTATAACAATATACCTTTCCCGAATTGAGAAAATACTATCGACTGACGGTTACTGTTTTTACAAAATGCGATAGAAATTCACTGCCGCTGACATCAGTATCACTGATGGTAAACAGTATTTCAATTTTTATTATATTAATTACTACAATTAAGTCCTAATAAGAAACCTAATGTTATTCAATTAGATGAATAGTAAACTTAATAATATTCTAGTAGAGGAACTATTTTCAAAGAACTCAGTTACTACTGCTTACATTCTAGAAGATCTGTAAAATGTCTTCAAAAACGCTAAACTAAAGGGGAGCCTGTAACCCCTAGAGAGCGCGTCCCCGGGAGGCGGATATGGGAATGCTTCCTAGATATGGGTGGTAGCAGGAACATCAAATAACTCCCGCGGACCAACAGGTTAGTGGGTGTCTGGATCCAGAGCAGCGAACCGCAACAGCGTCTGACCCAGATTGGGCGGCTGAAACAAAAACTGGCCAACACGTTCGGCAAGCGTGGCCTTTTAATGCCAAAACCTTCCAAACCCATGTTATGTTATGTTGAGTCTTAAAACTACATTACCCCCCGAGTAGAGAGAGAGAAACTCAGAATCTCGCACTGATAAGTCAGTCCGCCTCGTGAATTCTGGGGGAGGCAAAATGGCCCAAGGACAGACAATGATCCTCCAAACATAGGAAATTTTGGATTAGGAAATAGGAATATCAGAGGTGAAATGTTACTTAATTACCTCCAGCAGCAAGGTCTATACTGCCTCAATACCTTCTATAAGAAATCTTCCCAAAGAAAGTGGACCTGGAGAAGTCCAGATGGCCAAGTTAAAAATGAAATCGACTATATAATTTCCAACAGGCGTGAAATATGCCTGAACGTAACGCTAAATTTGAGAGGCAAAAAGCTTGTCCAAAAGAAGATTCACCCAACTACGGAAACCTAAAGGCAAATGAGACCGAATATCAAACAGCCTTAGACGCAAAATTGAAACCGGTAAGCAACCTAGAGAAAATGGACCTGAACCAGCTATCGACAACAATTGGTAATAGTATCCAAGTAGCAACAAAGAAGATCTGCTCGAGACCAAAGTCAATAAATTCGATCGAAATTCAGCCCTAAAACTTTGGAGCTACTAGATCAGAGAAGAAAAACAAACAGAGATTCCAACTAAATATAGGGAGTTGTGCAGAACAATAAACAAGGAAACTCGAAAAGACCTAAGGAACCATAACAGCCAGCTAGCACAAAGAATAATATAAAATAACTCTAATATGAAAGTACTCAAATCACATATGTCCAAAGGAAAGAAAAAATTGTTCAAAATTAAAAATCAAATGGGAGAATTGGTTACGAATAAGCAGGGAATTATTTGTGCAATTCAGAGCTTCTACAAAGATCTGTACAGCTCGACTATACCAAAACCAGAAACGAAAAGACATAAAATTCAAATATCGGCTCAGAAGAAATTCCCGAAATAACGAGGACAGAAATACGAAAGGCGCTAAAACAAATGAACGGAAAAGCCCCAGGAGGAGACCGTATCACCGCTGAAATGTTCAAATGGGAGGGGCTACTCTGGAAAAGGCACTTTGCGTCTTGTTGACTAGATGCTTCGGCGAGGAAAGATCCCTGAATCCTGGCAAAATGCCGAGGTTATCCTGATTTTTAAAAAAGGGGATAATACTAATATCGCCAACTATCGACCCATTAGTCTCCTGTCAGATTCCTGTTTTGACGAGCCGCCTAACGAATAAACTAGATTTTTTACCAACCGGTTGAACAAGCGGGATTTAGGAAAGGGTTCAGTACGATCGAACATCTGCAAATAATTCGTAATTTGATAGAGAAATGCACAGAGTATAACCTGGCATTGGTCGACTATGAAAAGGCTTTCGACTCTGTTGAAACTTGGGCGATTTAAGAGCAATGGACAACGCGAGAGTAGATATGAGATACTCGAAACTTATAGAAAGTATCTGTAAAAACGCTACAATACAAGTTGTCATTGATGAAGACATGTCGACAGATAAAATCAAGCTGGGACAAGGGGTATGTCAAGGAGGCACTATATCACCAAAGGTGTTTACTTTAGCGATGGAAGACACTTAAAGGTATAAATATAGATGGTGTCTACCTAAGTCACCTTCGTCTTTCGGATGATATCGTGGTTATTAGTAGTGACGCCGATGAGCTAAAGTCCATGTTAGAAGAACTACAAGCAGCATCCAAGCAGATTGGACTTAAAATGAATTCGAGGAAGACAAAAAATTATGACCAATGAGGATGTTAGAGTCAGCATAGAAGGGAAATTTCTTGAGATTGTCGACGAATATGTATATTTAGGCCACACCATCAGACTGGGAAAACAAAATCAAGCAGCGGAAATATCTAGAAGGATAGGATTGAGTTGAGCAGCATTCGGCAAACTGGGATACATTCTAAAATCCCAGAGCATTCCTATCAATCTTAAAAGGAAAGTATATGATTCCTGCATTCTACCAGTAACGACTTATGGAAACAGTAACTGTCACGGAGAAAATTGCAGATAGGCTCAGAATAACACAAAGAGCGAAGGAACGTGCCAGCTTGAGAGATCACGTAAGAAATTGTGAGATTCGAGGGAGATCAAAGATTGTCGATGTCCTCAAACGAATAGCGCAGCAAAAGTGGCGATGGGCAGGCCATGTGGCAAGGCAGGATCATTCCAATTCCAAATGGACAAAGAGAGTAATATATTGGCGTCCAAGAACATTGAAGAGAAGCTTGGTAAGGCCCCCAAAACGATGGCGGGACGACTTCTAAATGATAGCAGGAAGGGGATGGATGCAGACTGCCCGAAACAGACAAGCGTGGAGGTAATTGGAAGAGGCCTACATTCAGGAGTGGATGAACATAGGCTGAGAAGAAGAAGAGAGAAAGGGAATTTTATTGAAGGGAATAAATAGAAATATAGCCGCTTGCGTAGGGAGATTTGAGCCCAACTCTACCGATATCTAAGCGAAAAGTTCAATAGCAAAGTTTAAATAAGTTAAATTAAATTTCTGACATGGGTTTTACAGATAGATATAATTAACTTAATATAAATGGCATATCCGCCCTAATTGTACCATATAATTTTAAATAATACCAAGAGAAGAAACGGTAAAAGAATTAGGTACAGTATATTAGAGGACTACCTATCTCTTAATAAAATCACTAAACAAATTCAGCGAACCAAAACTCAGTATCTCTGGAAGTAATAATTCCAGTAGGTGATTCTCGGTAGATTATATTTGGTCTCTTTATTAGAAAAATTAATTAATTAATTAATATTGAATCAAGAACAGAGTTCAACATATTAGCCGTGCTTTATTTATTATTCATTGAAATTGATCCTACTAGACTTGACGATGTGTTTTGTCCTTGGTAATTGGAAGACCTAGGCAAAGGTACCAGTCGGGATAACCAGGCTACACTAAACTCTCTGTCTGGTCCAAGCTGGAGAAGACGGCTGTGC
>JAEQML010063139.1:0-23452 GCA_016904865.1 Pissodes strobi | reverse complement strand
TATATATATATATATATATATATATATAATGTGATGTGTTTCTTGAACCATTAGCTTATATTTACCTATGAACCTAATACCCAAGAATTAACCAAATAAATATATATTATATCAATAAAAGCGTAAAATCAAAGTTTTTTTTTTTTTCGAAAGACCATATAGTTCATATGGCAGCTTCAATTAGGTCGTGGTTTTATATAGCAACCTTTTTTATGTATTAAAATTGCCTTAACTCAATTTTCAGTTTTCCACTTTATGATATATGCAATGCGAAGTTCTTTTTCAAAAGGCCAGAAACTTGATAATAGCAGCTTGATTTTGGGTTTAGACTTTTCAAATCTCGCCAGGGAGGCAGTCAGATACTCTTCCCGAATCCAATTCAAAACCAAGCGCCCCTATGAATCAATGTTTTTATACGGATTCCTTTTTGGCTTTTGTCACTGGCGCGGCGCGCAGTTCGGCATTTCTTGTTCTTCCATTGTTATAAGTGTGGTGTCATCGGCGCAGTTCTCTTTTTACGCTCTTATTTGGACACCCTTCTTTTTAGGACTTTTTTTTACTATTACGCCAATATTCCGAGAATTAAGGAAAAAACTTATTAAACTCTGTAACCAGCCTTATTACCTAATTGCTCATTCAGCTGGTCCATTTGCCTAACTCACTCAGCCGTTTGTAGTTTTGTTCTTTTTAAAGTTTATGGTAGTTAGAGCGGGCGCCACTAAATTTTTACCGCAAGAAATTTATTAGAAATTCAAACTGTCTGAAAATCTGATAATAAAATTTAAAAAATCACCCTGTGAAAAAGCGTAAAAAATTAGAATGAGATTGAATTATAGCTTAAATACAGTTTCCAAAATAAACACCAGGAATACAAGCAACCAGTTTATTAAAAAGAGAATACGATTTGGGTAGAACAATCAACTTTTTTAAAATTTAGAAGATTTTCTGAGTACTGATGGTTAATATTACGCTAAAGAAATTTATGGAATGTCACTTAAGCTGACCTATTTATGCCACAAGAGGTAATTAATGTTCAAGTTAGAATTATTTTAATTGCTATGGTAACTAAGTTTCATCTTGACACTCTAACACTAGAAATTACAATAATCAAGTATCAATTATACGATTTAGGCCTGGTACTCATTGCGATTAAACTTCAAATTAAAAAGTAGCACTAGTTACGATACTTTAGCAAGTCTGATCAATAACTTAACATTACTAATTACTATATAAAAATCTCAATAAATTACCCCGATACTACTTAACGAGATGAGTTAAAATAAATAGAAATAAATATAGCTGCATCAAGTAAGGAGAGTTGAGCTCAATTCTGTCGATATCAAGGCGAAACGTTCAATAATAAGGTTTAAACAGTTTTAATTAATTTTCTGCCTGGTTTGACAAACAAATACAATAAACTTCACACAAATAACCTAAACGGCCTCTAAGCATATTTTAGGTATTAACATAGGGCCAATATATCTCATGTGGATCTCTCTTTGTGAAAGCCGTATTGGCTATCGCTAAGTATTCTGTTGGTCTCGAGGTAATTGAGTAGTTGCTGATTGACTACACGTTTCATGACTTCAGATTATTGGGAGCAAGGCGATAGTTTGAGGGCGTGGTTTACTTGCCTCTTTTGGAACAGGTTGCTCTCGAGCGACTTTCCAAGAAGATGTGTAAATCCCTTTTCGGTAAGGCAGAGAAACAAGCCTGGAAAAAATGGGTGTTAGTTCATTGGCGCAGTTCTTTAACATGATGGCAGTTTTTCCGTCCGGTCCTCATGCCTTCTGCGAGTGTAGTTCTTTGAGGATTTTACGAATATCACGGTGATGAAACTTAAGTTCTGCCATAGTAGTGTTGACGTTGGATATGGTGGGGAGATTCTTGTCTTGGGGGACGTTTAAGGTAGAGTGCGATGAAAACACTTCGGCGAGCATGTTTGCTTTCTTAGCTGTAGTCGCCGGGACTATTATCCATATATTTCAATTATTACGATTTTTTAGTGAAAAGCTACAGTACTATTAGGTGGTTTGAATGAGTCTGTGAGAACGTTTCAAGCATCGTATACAATAAATTTTTTATGTTTATATTTTCGAAATGTGTATATTCCTTTAAACTTATTTTTTTAAGGAAAATAGGATACAAGGATCAATTATCCTTAAAAATCATATTCTTGCGTTTTTCCCTTGGGTTTCGACAAAGCAAAACTTACTATTTTGAAATAATACTTCTTTATTCTTTTAACACTGTATACAATTAAATACACTATTCTATTCTTATAACTGCAACCAATAAATCTTTACAATCCAACACTCACTCATAGTAACTGCAACACGCGTTTTGCGCGCTATTTATATCCAGTCAAACATATATCGGGAATATTCGGGAAGCGCGACGCGACTTCTCTATTATTCTCGGCCTTGGCAGCACTATATATCGGGAGAATAACAGAGCTATCAGGAATGTTCTCGGTTGGCGATAATTCGCGCGGAAATAATGCAGACACTGCAAGTTAGTTGTACAGGGTAGCGCAAAATCATACAGATGGTAGCGACCGTGACAATATGTTAGCATTTTCGTAGATTACAGACAAGATGTAACTAAAATCGCCTGCTAGACTGATGATACGTTTTTAATACTTTCTAAACGATATTCTGTTATTTAATAAGTGTCTGAATAATCAAAATAGGAAAGCAGCCGGATTCCCATGGAATCCTAATTAGTTCCATGTGTTTGTACACAATAATTTGAATATGATTGGCCTCTCGGTTAAAAATAAAGCTTTGTCAAACCATTGCCTCTCGAGCAGCCCTGCATATTTGATAATATTTGCATGGAAGGGAACTTTTAGTGCTTATGAAATAATTGGCTGTTTCCCATCCTTTTAATCCGTCGCTGTTTCATATTAGATTTGTTTATGCAATATATAATGGACCATTGTTATGAGTTTAATAAGTTACATACAATACCTGCTATCTTGCAAACACTAAACACATCTTTGAAATGTATAATATCATATATATAGCCTTCTCTTTTTACGATGTTATGCATAATAATCTAAACCGCAGCATATCAAAATCAGCAAAGCGTTTGGAAGCCGTCAGTGATATCGTGGTGTGGTGGTAACTTTTTAAAATGTAAATCCAATTTAAACTATGTTTTAAAACGTAGGTCTTTCCGCTACACACAACCAAATATTTGCAAATTAAATATTGACTTTCAGTGAAAAAGTCAGATACGCTCAAACAATGTTCGCAAACATTTCAGAATATATAGTCACATTTTTACCGGTACCTCAAAGGATATTCGTTGTTCCTACTTATCGGAAGAGATTGTTGTAATTTATAGTAAAAATATATCCTTTCTAAAATTGGATGGACATAACCCGCTGTTTTCAAACGCTACGCACGATGGGTAAGGCAAAGCTGCGTGACATTTAGAACTCGGGGTAAACAATTTATGACACAATTAGTCTTTCTATAGCTAAATAACATTATTCGTTCTAAACATAGGTGTCAGGATTATTTCCTCTGGAAGAAAAAATGTATACTGTTTATACAACGTCCGTCAAAACGAGCTTGCATTAGAAGTTTTTAAAGCGATTTAGTTTTGTATGGGCTTCCCCGATATGGCATCATACTGGCACTGTAGTCGCATTGTTGGCATTGCATACATCGAAGTGGGACAGTTTTTCTTTTGTTGTATTTATATATTAACCATTACCATCTGCAAATTTATATCCAAATGATCGTATAGATAAGATGTTTTGTCTAGTCAATGACTACTTTTCAGATATCAAATGGTTGAGGTTAATCCGGTCCAATATGAAACTACATCATGCGAGAATTGTTACTTGCCTAACGCAAATTTAAATTTTTTACCTTTTTTTATTTCGTCGCTAAACTAGTGAATGACCGCTGGGGTCATTCACTGGCTTTGTCTTAAAATGTGGCAACTAGAATACGACCGTGATATTTTTAAAGATTAAACATAAAATTTGCATATTTTATCAGCGAATAAGAACCTGCTTCAATAATAGCCATATATATACGGTCGATCAAAAAAGTGACCACATTTTTAATTTCAAATAATTTTTACATTTTTTCATCTATTCAGTGCGTGGCAAAATCTTGAGGAAAATCGTATTATTGCGGAGTTACAGTCGAGGGTGCGCATCGGTGTATAGCCATGAAAAGTATCACACGTTGTATATTTCTTGTTCTGCTAGGTATGTTAAGTGTAACGATAATTCTCCATTTGCGGTGTATTTTTAACATATCTTTTATGTATGTTACAAATTACTGTCATATTTTTCATGCTTAAGACCGCGTTATTGCGATTTAACTTTACCTATTTGGTATTTGACTTAAAGCTAAATAAATTTCCTCGTAATAAACAGGTTAATGTCGAATATAAGCACTTTATTAATGATAGTTGATAATATGATAAATTTATTCAAGTAGTTTAATAAGCGTATGTAAATTAATTGTTCATTTTTTAGTACTATGAATTTGCGTATTATTGAAAATTCAAATTCAAATTATTTCGCATGTTTGTACTTTTAAATGTATTTCAATCAGCCTAAAAGTGTGTAAATAATATGTAATAAATATAGAGAAAATACTCTTTAGTTCAAATTAAGTGTTTTTTAAATGTGATGTCTATTGGTATTTATTAAGATGGTTTAGAGTTTAGACCAAAGAAAATCTAGTAATTTTTGGCTAAAAGCTTTGCAATGTCTTGAAATATCAAGCAACAAAGTTTGAATATTTGTGTCTGTGTGTTTAGTAATAATAGGTATACGGATACGGATAAGAAAGGGGTGGTGAGGCATAAATATTCCAGCCACTTACGCACTCAGGCCACTTGAGTGGGCCCATTGTGTCCTCAGAACAAATCCAGCAGTCCTACGGTGCGTCTAACCTCACTAAATCATTCAATCGGTAGTAGCTACGGGCGGTGTGTACAAAGGGCAGGGACGTAATCAACGCGAGCTTATGACTCGCGTTTACTGGGAATTCCTCGTTCATGGGGAACAATTGCAAGCCCCAATCTCTAGCACGAAGGAGGTTCAGCGGGTTACCCGGGCCACTCGGCCAGGGAGGACACGCTGATTCCTTCAGTGTATGCGGCTTGGATCGCATCCCTTTATGTCGGCCATCGTTGGCCATTGTATTTTGCCGTTTTCCACCTGGTGCTCCACTCTTGAATTGCTGTTTTTTTTTTAATTTGTTCGCGAACAGTGTCCATGGTGAATGGTAGTATTGGTTCTGGACCAATTAGTTTTTTCACGAGAGGCTTTCTTGGCAAGAGTGTCTGCTCTTTCGTTACCAAGGTCTCCGTTGTGCTCTTTTTTCCAGGCGATGGTTACTCTGTTTTCTGCAGTTATTTGGTTTAGTAATTTGATGCACTTAACCATCAAGTTTCTGGTCTCCATTTTGTTGAGTGTTTGTACAACTGTCTTGCTGTCCGTGACGAACAGTATATCCCTGTTTGTGATTTGCTTCTCCGTCACTTTTCTAGCACCCATCGTTAAGCCACACAATTCAGCTTGGAATATGGTGCTGAGGTTACCTAGTGGTATCTGCATTTGTATGTCGAGCTCGAGTATATAAACACCTGCGCCAGCTCCTTACTTCTTTTGATTAGCTTGAGTTGTGCCCCGAACAAAGAGGGTGGATTGAATTTCAGTTTCCTCCTTCTTGTAAATAGCACAAGTTCTGTTTTGTTGGGATTGACCGAAAATGAGTTTTCGTTGCACCATCTCTACTATTTTGAAAGCTCTGTTCTTGAACTCTGCCAGAACCCCTTCGAACTTGCCCACAACAATGATTGTTATGTCATCAACGTTTCCGATCACAAAGAGTCCTGCTTTGTTCAGGTTTTCTATGAGATTGTTTACGATCACATTCGAGAGCAACGGGGAGAGTAGCCTTCCTTGGGGACATCCTCGTCACGAGTGCTGTGACAGTTTTGTTACCTATAGTTAGGTGTACTGCTCTAAGTTTCAGCTTAGTGGCGATCCAGCCCCTCATGGTGGGGTATTTACGCTGTGAAAAGTAGCCTTATCAAAACCTTCAATGTCGAGAAACGCTCCGAGAGCGCATTATTTTCGGTGCAATTGTTTGGCCTACGCAGTGAAGTGCTGTTTCTGTGGATTATCCAGCCTGATATGCCTGTTAGTTTGGATGGATATCATGGTATGGAAGGATATCTCCTCTAATGTATCCATTACACAGCCTTTCTAGCGTTTTCATAAAAAAATTAAGGTAGGCTGATCGGTCTATATGATTTTGGTTCAGAGTAGTCCTTTTTTTCCTGGTTTGGATATAAAGGTAACTTACATTTCTCCAAGCTTTGAGTACGTATTTGTGGACCAGGCACGCTTTAAATAGCGTTTCTGAATGATCACCCAGAGCCCTAATTCCCCATTGAAGCAGAGCTGGAACAATTCCGTCCGATCGCGGGGACTTATAGGGCTTGATAGTAAAGACCATGTTCGATATTTTCCAATCGTCTCCGCTTGGAATGTATTGGTTGTTCTCTGGTCATGTCACTTCTTGGATTTTACAGTCAGAAAAATAATAGGTATTTAAAGAATAATAATAATAATAATAATATAGGCATTTAATAGCGTAACCTTTATCCTCAAAAACAATTTAGAAGTAGATAGTTGATCTTATTATTTCATTTTGCAACAATTATTTAACTCGGAGATGGATGGAAGTATAAGAAAACGAGAGATGAGAGATGTCGGCACACTACGTGAATACATATATTACCTACCTTAATACTATCGAAACAGCCTAAACAACGAAAATGGACATGTTATAATCTAAATTCTGTTCTAAAGTTGGACGTGAAATTGTTATCTAATATAGAATATTATTCTCAACAGATGGCGCTGGACGACAATTTGTTATCAAATTAAAAATTAAGAGATAAGAATATTGCAATCGGATAAAATACTCTGATGTATGGACACCACTAAACTTCTCATCAGTCAGAACTTACCCCGGACTATACCCAATATCTTCTTCCAGCACCGTCTGAAAACCACACAGCTCAGGTTGGTCCGATGTCTATACTTCTCCACTAAACAAGTTCCAAATGATCTACGAGGATATGAAAATAAATCAAGATAGGTTAAAGTCAATGTCGAAATTGGACACCACCAAGTTTAGTTTTGTTGGCAAAGCCCTATCGTTATTGTTACGGACACAGTTAAAAAGAACTTAGAAATAAAAAGGAATGATGTTCAAAGTCTAGTATCGTATATGAAAATAATTACCTGTCGCATTCTACGTTGCCTGTGCTCTGTTATCAGACGAGTTCTAGATTCTCTCATTCAAATAAAATAACATCAGAGTTGAGGCCAATACTTCTATTTAAAAAAAATAAGCTCTTCTAAGCTTATAAAAGAATGCCCTAGGACGAGAGAACCAGCTACCCCGTAGTAAAATTTCGTAATTTCACAGACTACTGATTAACTAAACACACCCTTTTGTCAAATTGATAATCTAGATTGGAATTTTAAAATGTGTCATAAAAAATTGTAATTTTAGAATGTTAACCTCAACGGATCGCTCTGCCCGAACCCTGCAACCCAGACGGCGGCGATAACTTTATCGGACGTTACCACACAAACTATTCTATGATAATTCAAAGTTACAAGTTTCTAACAAAAGCCAAATCAAATGCTATGTTACGATTTTGATATTATCGCCCAACAAGAAAAGGAAAATTGATAGATTCCTCGGTTATAAAATGCACTAGAAAATATTGAAAAATCTAGTACCCGAGAGTAAACTAATGGAACTATGCCGGCGTAGTTACACTTCACAAATGGTTACTATCTAAACCCTAGTGTTTGAGATATTCGAAAATAAATACTATGGTAATTATTCAAGCTGTTAAAAATACTAGTTATGTTACTGAATTATTTTAATTAATAATAAAGAGTATATAATGTAAAGAGAGGAGAGTAAGGCAGAGCAATCAAATTAGAGAGGGATAGATGAGAACTCCGACTTAAAGGGCGCCTCGTATGTTATCGGATTATATGGGACACAATCGTCAAGCAGGGACGATTAGCCAACACAGTGGGTTAAATATATCTCGTAAAGATCAAGTTTAGATTTATTAGGGAGACGTTTGGTTTAGTTTTTTAATTCATATTGTGTCATTGAAATTAGGTGTGTAAACTTTAATTCATTTAATAGAATCTTTTAACAATCACTCGGTAAAATTTTGCTTACCTACAATACATGCATTTTTCATGACTTTTCTCAAAAAATCCTCGGATTTCTGATAAAACATTAATTGTTTTAATTTCATTACTAAATATTCAGAAAATTCTACTCTAATAATTAAGCTTAATACTCACCTGCGCGAATTTCGCATTTTTTTGACATAAACACTGTCATTTCCAGGTTTAATTATTCGCGGCAAAACTTTTTAATTTCAGCGGCGAATTCTTATGTCAATATGGTCAATTTTGTTTTCATCGATAAAAAAACAATAACCATACCATAACCTTAGAATTCTTAGGTGTACCCTATGAAATGGATTCTAATAATTATAATTTTTATATGTGTAGGTTTTATCATGCGATGTACCTTTTGAGTCTTTTTGGTAATTACCATAAAAGCCAAATACTTGCACTAGCATCAAAGAAAAAAATGTGAGTGAGAACTATATTTTTGCAAAGAAAAACACACGGGGATTTTCACAATTTAATTGCGGGGATTTTCACAATTTAATTGCGGTGATGCGTTTATAACTGATACTAGTAATTTTTTAAATTATTTAAGAATGAATCCAATTCAGTTTGACTTGTTCCTACATAAAATAGGTCCGTTAAACAATAACAAACCGTCTCTGTTGGATTTGGCGTTACAAAACTGGCGGAATTCGTAAAAAAGTTAAAACTGTTTTAACTTTTTAGCGAAATATTCGCGTTGCATGAGTATGAACGAAAACCTACATTCGCGCGAAAAATGGACACCTGTCAAAAAAAGGCGCAAATCGCGCAGGTGAGTATTCACCTTTAAGCTTCATACTCACTTTCGCGAATTTCGCCTTTTTTGACATAAACTGTCATTTTCAGCTTTAAAATTATTCGCGGCGAAAAATTTTATTTTTTTTTACGAATTCTACCATAATTGTGAATTAACCTCAAATTTCTTGACTGCTTTGTTATAGTTACTTGTTTATTCTTTTCAGGCATTGGGTTCATTAGTTAAATTGTAGAATAAATACTTTGACCATTGGATAATAATATTAATTATATTTTTTTTCGGTGGAGATATTATTTTATTTTCCGTTTGCGTCATTTTGGTAATTATCCTAAAACTACGAAATACCCACCAGCTAAATGACACCAGAAAAGACAATTTTCGGTTAGAAATATATTTTTAAAATGCGATTTTCGCAATTTAGTTGCAGAAATGAGATTAATTGAGCCCATTCTAGACTTAAAAATATATTACTAACCTGCTTACATCTTCCGGTACTTGGACCTAACCTATAAAACCTATTCCACTAAAAGCATAAATTCCCAAAAAAGTTAAAACTATTTGAACTTTTTAGCAAATATTCGCCGACGAAATTTCGCGTTAATGAGTATGGACCAAAACTTACATTCGCGCGAAAAATCAAAAGGCAAAATTTGCGGAAGTGAATATGAAGCTTTAAAGTGAGATTCGAATAGAATTTACTTTTTCGTTGGTTTATCTACATACTAAGAATGTATCCCCTCTATGTTTTGAATGAAACTTTCCTTTAAAATAATCGAAAAATATTGATTACCACTTCTTAATTGAAACTGAAGCAAATTCTTATTTGATTAAATAAAGCTTCTAGACGTCCTGAATAAATTTTAATAAAAATTCACCGGAAACATTAAAAAACTGAATGTTATCACATTTTTTAATTGAGCACTGAGATTTTAAGAAAATGCAAAAGTTTATACAAAATCATAGAATTTGAATGAAAATCACTCGATATAAAATTTTATCCTAGCAGAAAGATATTTAGTAAATGTTGTCCTCATTTTCGTTATTTCGACCCACTGTGATGAAATCGATTATTCGCCATCTTGTTTGACTTGACGTCAACATCGCCCGCCTTACATCCGGCAACGTCGCGATATCTCCGAGTTAAAGGGACGAGGTCATTGAAACGGCTGACGAAAGATCAAAGGAAATTCGCCGGCTGTCTTCTCTTTACATTATATACTCTTTGCTAAGGAGTAGCCTAGCCAGCAAAAGGTTCTATACTACTCTACGGGGAATCCGAAACTAGAACCCTAAAACGGAAACTAATCCATCAAAACAACGTAATATGAAATATTAACATTAAACAAATGCCGAACTCGGCTCCAGAAACTAATTGTAATTTTACATTCACAAACATCTTAAAACACCCTGTCCATAACTGGGGTTCACAAAAACCTTCCTGGATAGCTTATAGAAAGTATGGGATAATCGCCATTATGGCCGTTGATATAGAATTCCACTTCTACTGTAACAACCGCCCTCGTCTCCCGAAGGTTTGAATCGGCATACAACCTATTTCATCTCAAAATGAAATGTACTTACGGGGAGCTACTTCCTCGCTCCAGGAAAACTTTTTGGCCACTAAATAAACAATTGACTACGTAAATCAATAGCAACCTATTCTCATGTTTTCCCCATCCTTCTAGATTAATAAACAGAAAATTCTGTAAACACGTCAAAATTCCGATTGTCAATAAGCTAAATACCTTAAATGACAATTTACCTGCTGCTGTCATGAAACTAGTCAGGTTCGGCCTTATCCAGAAATAGTAGAGATGGTTATCCAAGCTATATACCTTCCTATAATGACTTCTAAAAATAAATAGAATTTCCACCCGTAACACAAAGCTCAAACGAAAGAATGAAAAATGAAAATCATTTTACACTTTGCTCAAAAGCAAATATGCACTGATGTGAGAATACCAAAAAGATTTGCTGTGAGCATACAAACTGAAGATAGATGGACTAAAAAATTAACATAGTGGACACCAAGAGTATCGAAGAGACCACCGAAAAGATGGGTCGATGACATACGAACCATTGCTGGCAGTGGATGAAGACAGCAGAAAACAAGGGAGAATGGAATGAGATGGAAGAGACCTACGTCCAGGACGAGTTGAGAAAAAAGATGAGAAGTAAATATTTGATATTTGCACTAGAGTCTTAAGTTACGTAGCAATGAAATCTTACTTTATTTCTTGCCGTAATATATACTGAATTATATATTTTTATTATTTATTACTAGTTAGTCGGAAATATACTAAGTTCTCCACCATCGCGTCTCGAACGCTCGTAATGATATTTTTGATACAAACTTGGTGTACATTTGGTAACTGGATCTCGTGCGGTAATAAAATAACCAGTCATTTATTTCACATACACGTCATTTCAAAAGAGCCCTTAAATATAGGAAATATCCTTTATCTGAAAATCGACTTTTTTACAATTTATTATAGCAGGGTTCGACCGATTTAAATTACCATTTAAATCGGTGATTTTAATCAAGTGATTTTTTAATTTTAATCCATGATTTAAATCAAAAGAAAATTCTGAAAATTAAAATATTTATTGTAAAATAGAAAATATAAATAGAATAAAGTATTTGTGGTAAACGATTTTGGTACAAAGAGATTCTAAAAAAATCAACATTTATTTTCGTTGTAAGTTTCCTGCTTTTTCCACTCCTAAATTATTTCGTAAATTTGAGTGGACGAGTCCAAACGAAGAAAAATTTCTACTGAAGCCGAAGAAGCAATAGCGCATAAAAAGGGCTTGAATATTGGAAGAAGTTGCTCAACTTCAGTGATATTTTTTGTGAAACCCACCATTGCAAGGCACTAATATTGCATAGTATTCTCTTCTGAAAAAGGTTCCATTTTTTTTTCAACTTTTATAAGAAGTGGTAGTAATCCAGTATTCTCAAACATTTCTTTCAGAATACTTAATGCTTGATCTTTACAATTTCCCAACGACATATATTATAATGCATGTGGGTGTACAATTTGCTTGCAAATTGGAAGTTACATTAAAAAAGATTACTTTAAAAAATAGAAATAAAAAAATCAATAAAATCAGGATTTTTTTAATAAAATCATTGATAGTCAATTTTTTTGAAAAAATCATGATTTTTCGAACTCTGAATAATTGTAGTAGGTACTTTCCCCAATACCTGCCCTATATAAATAACATAGAGTAACCCAAACTAACTTTTTGTTCATAGAAAAGTCTTTGTATGGCAGAGTAAGCATTTTTATTGACTAGTCCTTTTATAAGTAGTGGTTATCGATGTTCAACCTAAGAGGTAATTACATTAAATAAACATTATTCTAGTGTCCCATATAAGTATTCTGTCGGTGATGGATTAGTATTATTAATTTCTCTCGAATCGGTATGACATAATTTGTAATTTTTTACAGTCTGTTTTACATGGTTCTCAATTTAAAAAATTGGTCGTATCGTATTAGATCATGAGAATACATTATTTTTCCAAATAGTCCTTGTTTTAATTGGTCAAATTAGTGCTGCATGATGTCATGCTTTTATCTGAATATACATGTTATTTCATCTTTTAATTGAAGAATTTTCAGCCGAGCTTGAATGGGATTTATAGTAGTATAGTGATAATTCGTTTAAGGTAATCTCTATAGGCCAATATATGCAGAGGTCAATTGCCAATGATGAATTTACAGCAATAATTATTATTGATAGGGATTTTAACTGTGATAATTATTGTATTTATTATTTTATTGTATAATGGTAATATATTTATAATGTAAATAATGGTAATATCAATATAATGTAAATAGTAGGTATAGAAGAAACCGTTAAATAAATAACACGATGTATGTAGAATACTAAAGCTTAGTGGATCTCGTCGACTTAAATTAAGTGTAGAATATTAATGAATATTCTCTCTATTGCTGATTTCAAAAATTATACAAGCAATGAATTAAGCCCATTTCAATTGTCCAAATGCAAAAGAATTTATCTCACTGGCATGATTTTAAATGTTAGTTTCTGTCATCAGCTGAAAATTATTCCTTCATTTTGTTTGCAAATGGCGCATGTTTGTTCCTTCTTTAGGTCTGTTCTGCCTGTACAATAATCCAAAAAAATGTGTTGTCATCAAATAAATGGATAATCTAAGGTTGATCATCCAGATTGATCAGTAAAAATTTTGCGATCGCAGTAAACTGAAATGGTATTCTGCAAACATGAACTCAATGTGAGTAACAAGCCAACACATGCATGCAAATCCTGTGTCTCTGACAAAGATTGTATTGTTGAAATCTGCATTTTTTTCTACCTAAGTAAGTGCATTTCATGATTAGAGCTGAGTATATATCTAATTATAAGACGCATATCCAGGAGAATATGTCCACATTAAGGATCGTCTTAGACTATATAAATCTCCGATTAAGCAGACTTAAACATTACCAAGTCACTTAATAGCAAGTCGACACAATTTTGACATTGACAAGGTCCTTAACTATATTGGTTTCAATTGATAACATTGTATTTGTAATCTTTTACGAAAAACTAATTCCATCTCTAGTCGTGTGCATATTCCAGTTGCAACACGATTTTCTTATTAATTAAAGCGAACCTAACACCGGAGAGTCATGTGTGCAATACCCGGCTCCAGGTGTGGAGTTCGTGAGTGCCACCAGTTCTGTCAGCTAAAGTGGAAAAGCTCCGCTGGTGTTATGCCGGGTTGTTAGGCATGTTCTACTAAGCAAGAAAACACAACCATAATTTACGGTTCAATCTATTGGCTTCTTGATTTTTTTTTTGGTAAATCTAAAACAGCAACAATCTTACAATGAAACTTAAAAACAAAGGAATGACCACAAAAACTATTAAGTAATTAATGATGATTGTACAGTATGATGATTGTTCTGAGGCCAATTCTGTTGATAAGCTCGGTACTGTATGCCTTACAGCTAAAAAAAAATTCTAAACACTAGTATCCGAAGTGTTCACTTTGGTTTATTCAAAATTAATACATATATGTAAATCGAAACGTATGAATTAGCAGCCGCACCAATAATAAAAGCAATAATAATAATATTATCCATCAATATTAAAGCAACAATAATTATATCAATTGGCCAAAAAAAAAAGAATTAATAAAGTTAATAAGAGCTATCTTAAGGCTTGGCCAACAATAATTAGATTAAATCAAAGAAATCATCCATATTTCTCTAAGATACTGACTTTGTTTAAGTAGAATAAAACACAAAAACAAATCTCCAAATCTACAGTATCTTTATGTCAAAAAATTGTTTATTTGGTTACATGTTTCGCTTTAAGAGCATCATCAGACCGGGTCACAACCAACACGAACACGAACACTTAATGATTAAGTGTTCGTGTTGGTTGTGACCCGGTCTGATGATGCTTTTAAAGCGAAACATGTAACCAAATAAACAATTTTTTGACATAAAGATACTGTAGATTTGGAGATTTGTTTTTGTGTTTTATTCTACTTAAATAATTAGATTATAAAAAAATATATTCGGAACGATACCACGTTAGATCCGAAGGTCTGCTGCTGAAAAGGCTGCAAGCTCAGCAGTTGAGGTAAAAGTGCCTCTACCCTAAGGCGAAAGTGGGGCTTCTCGACTCAAAGGTGAAACCCTGTAAAGGCTTCTAGCACAGGTAGTTGTGAAACCGGTCGTGAAACCCGGTCGTGAAAACCCGGTCGTGAAAACCTGGTCGTGAAAACCCAGCAATACTAAATAGACTAGACCCCCTACTTCAATGAAGAAATTATAGCCCCCTTGCATATATATTTTTTTTATAAAACAAATCACCCCAAAAATTATGAATCAGCAAATAAAAGAAATACAGAAGGTGCAAACAACTTAAATATAAAAATAAATAGCTATGAATTACCCCTAAATAATATAAACTTCCCCATATGCTCAAACCTAAAGTTTCATTAAGAAAAAATTTCAGATATGATAAAAGGAAAAAAGGTAAAATATCCTATGGAATGCAATGCAACTGGTGGTCGATGTAAAAAAAATAGCACAGATAAAAGCAATTAAATCATTAACTTTAGCAATATTTACCTCACTTGAGTTGTAGGGTTGCCTGGACGATCAACTGCCTCGGTTTTATAAGGTGAGCTCGGAAAGCCTCTAGAAATAACGGAAAAAACCTTGGTGACCGTGTGCCAGCAGGCAGTAAAAAAATAAATTCCAAAAAAATCTTACCAGTATTAAAATCCCGATAAATCGGTCGTGTCAAAACACAAGCTAGGGACTCAACCCAGTGTCCCCTAGAAGGGTAGTATAAAACGCAATACTAAAAGCTGAGTCACCTACAACTACGCTTCAGCAAAACACTTCCTTTCTTCCCAGCAGGAATTTCTAGAAGAACGAGATCATCGGTATCAATCAATTTGCATTTGCAACTTCCAAGGAATTTAGAGGGAAAACGGAAATGCGAAGAGCTCCTATCGAAATGAAGAAATAGTCGATACGAGGAATACTTCTAAGATAATAAAAGAGAACTAAGCATTACAGAACGACTGCGGAAGCAGCAACTAATGAGCTAAAATATTTTTTTTCAATAAATAATAGGAAATATTCCTAAACAAAATAATAAACCTTTGAAAATCAGAATCGACAGCAACAATTAAGGAAAATAGCGCATTTCTAATATTCAAGGCTACCAATCGAATATTACAAAACTTACATCATGCCACTTGAAAAGATAGATGTAAGTAGTAATCCCAAACCTCAAAGTCCACAGCTGTCGGTAAGAAGGTGGAACCACAAAATAACCTCAAAATCTACTAAAACATAATAAAGGAAAAGAAACCTTGACGGTTGAGAGAAAAATAAGGAAAAACCACAGGGAAATATGTGAGGGATACGCCATAATCTCTAGATCACTGAAAAGAAACAACAATGAGCAATCTGCAGAAATCAACAAAACAGAAAATAAGCAACAGGTACTAGTTTTTTACTATTGAAGAGAAAAAATGTAATAACTAACAATTATTTTCGAATTAACAGGTAAATAATAAAGCAGCTAACAGTTAAAGCCATATCAGCCTGAGATTACAAGTGAAATATTCAAACCGAACGTAATATATCAATTTGACCTATCTAACGAGGATCAAAGGTAGGTAATTAACTAAGTTCTTACATACAGAATCGCAAGTAAACATAATTATTGTAATATAAATAAGCAATGAAAATAATCTAAGGGAGCCAATAGATAATCCACTAAAATAAATACAGTCACAAAGTGCTAGAGGACAACATAAGAAAAGGGATGATCAGAATAGCCACGTACGGCCACAACAGTGTTATAAAAGTTAATACATATTATTATGTATTAATAATCATATGTATAATTTATTAATATAATTAAATGCTGCAACTGGAAGTCCACTAAACTTATTGACAACAAATCAAATAAATGAATTTATAATTAATTAACCGAAGAGGTTAATACTTAATAATTCTTACCACAAAATATAGAATATTTTGTTGCTGAATGCAGCATATAAAATAAAAGTTATAATCTTTTATACTGGCTAAACTATTTTAGATCCAGCAGTTATGCCTGAAAAATCGCCAATTTTCCAAACATCTAACAATTTTGCATTTTGCCTAAATATTCTAATATTGGGGCAAGCTTAGAATCTAAAGAACCTAAATTTGACTGTTATTATGTTGGGATTGGCTTGGTAATTTACACGACTGGGCGTGACGTCACAGCCGTGGGATTTTTGAGAGCTGTGGCTTTAGTCTTTAGGGGATGTTGGGTAAAGCGATACTTGCCACACTTATTCACTTATAATTCGTAATTCAACGACGATATTTTCCAGTGGCGCATCCAGGGGGGGGGGGGGTTACCCCCCCCCCCCCCCCCCCCCCCCAAATTTACCAAGTGTGACATAATTCCCAAAAAAAAAAATTTACAGAACTATAATTAGAACAGAGGCGTGGCATGCTAACAACACTGCTTAAGACGAAACCTTTCAACAGTTGCTAGTCGACGCTAAAAACAATACATGGTATATCCAGCTGGAAAATACAAAATTAAATAATTGAGGCATGCAATTGTTTGATTCTTCAACAGAATGGTATGTGAAGTCAGTTCGTCTCCATACTTTTCAGTACTCGCCAATGAGACTACGGATTTCGCTGGTATAGAGCAAATGTATCTTTGTGTCCGCTGTATTGGCCCAACATTTTCCAAACTTGAAGAACTCTTGTTGCCATTTGTACCGATTGAATATGTTAAAGGAGAAGGAAGTTATACAGCAATAGTTGAGAGGCTTAAAGATTTGGAAATTGATATGAGCAAGCTACGTGGTCAGGACTACGATGGCGTTGCTACCATCAGTGGCAAGTTTAATGGAGTACAGGCACATATACAAGAATTATATCCAATAGCAGTATATGTACACTGTCCTACACATTTACTTAATCTAGTTGTATCCAGCTCTTGTGCAGTGCCCGCACTTCGAAACTGTATGGGTACGGTAGGAAAGCTGTATGATTTTTTAAATTAATTAATTTAAACAATATTTGGAAGCAGCCAACGTTACTTCTGGTCACGAAAACTTGGCAAGACTTTATTCTACCAGATGAACTGAAAGGTACCACTCGATTGCAGTTTTTTGGAGCTATATGATGGCATTGTACTTGCTCTAGGTAATATTTCTCAATGGACAGATAGATATTTGTCATTGTGGGGGTAATTAACTTTATAGTTGACCACTTTAATTAGCAGACTGTATTACCATAGGTAGGTGGGGTTGTATTCATAGGGTGTGAATTTTAGGTATGTATTTTAGCTATTACGTACTTTAATAATGCAAGATTTAATTTGCATTAAATATGATCAATATATAAACTGTTTTCTAACTACTTTCATGCATTCATCCTTTCACATACAAAACTAAATACTATACATCAGATTAACTATTACTAAATGTCTAACAAAAACTTGTTGACTATTTAATTTAAACTGAGCTCCTTGCTTTACTGAATTTAATTATTTTTTCTTATATTTCAAAATTTTAACCTTACCCCTTTTACGAAATTCCTCATAAATGGAGAAGCCTTGAACTATATTGATTGGACCTGCAAAGAAAATATGGCCTAAATCCTGAATTTGTTTAACATGACGTGGAATCAACGAAAACTGTACGTCAGTAATACTGCTAAAGTAACTGGAAAGGCCAGACCAAAAGCAGCAGAATATTCCCGACGAAATATAACCATTAAATATTTTTTGATTTGTGGAAATCCAGAAGTACCCGTGTGTAAAATCATTTACTCACGCACTTTCTCTTTAGGAGAAAGGACCATAAAATCATGATCAACAGGAAGCGAAAATAAGATTACTCAAATAGAAAACTCAACGTTATCAAATAAATGATTTGTATAGAGAAGATCGATAATTTCTACTAGCATTTCTCACCAGTTAAACAAACTTTCCTCACAAAACTTTAAATTTTTTGCTCAGTTTCACAAGGCCTATAAAAGTATCAGGAAAATAATAGAACGCCTGTATCTATTATGACATTAACGATAAAGCATCTACCTACGCATCATTTCTTGTAGACCTTTTCTTGAATTCGAGTAACCCAATTATTCAAATTCAGATTTGTGAACTGCCCAGAACCGCAATTGCCTAATGGCTAAAGGCTAATGCTTTACTTCACATGTCAGAAAAATACGCGAAAAGTATCTAGAAAATGGTCACACCCAAATGGAGTGTGACTATTCACAGTGCAATAGAGACCTCACTCAGGCAAGTGTTTGTCAGGTACTAAAATAATTTTTTCTTACCGGTGCGGACAGAGCGGGAAATTGGGCGTACGCGGATGCATTTGAGAGGGTAGAAACATGTTCTTTCTTTATTTGACACATTATTGTTTCCACAACATTGACGGATGTAAACAAAGATATCTTATAATGAGAACGATTAATAACGATTTCCTTGACGGAGTGACAACTTGCTTTCCAGCGATTGTTGCATATAATAAACTATTATACCGACAATCCAGGTTCGAACTAAGAAGTAACTCAAATACGATATCTTAAATGCACAAATTGCTGCTTACCTGGGTTGTAATAAATATATTCGGAGTTTAATTATGTCTCAATCATACTACGGATATACAGGGTGTTATCACCAATCTATACTGTGAAAAACGATAAGTTAATACACATGCTTCCCCAACCGATAGTTTCATAAATAATTTGAAAGATGGATTTTCTAAACATAAATCGTTATTGGTTGGTTTTCAAAGTTTATTGCCAACGGATTCCTTTAACTTTTCTTACGTCACTATGAAAGAAGTTGAAGATTTAGTAGTGTTTTATAGAAGTGACCTGAGAGATACGCTTGACGAACTGAAAGTGCTATTTAAATTTTGGTACAAAGCAATTGCTATAGACTCGAAAAAGTCAAGTGGCCAAAAGATGCCTTAAGTGGTTTTTCATATTGTGAAAAAACGCTCGCGCTACCAATATTAAAATATTGTTGGCTGTACTTGCAACTTGACCTGTGCCTACTGCGGAGAGTGAAAGAACTCTTTCTGTATTAAGACGCGTAAAAAATTATCTGCGAAATTCTTGTTCCCACAAAAGGCTAAATGGGTTTAACACTCTTACAGCCAACGGTAGACTCTATTTTGGATAAATTGGCAGAAAAGTCTGGTAAACTTAAAATCAGCACTAAGAAACATGTTTATAATAATCTTGTAATTTAAATTTGTGTTTTGTACAAAATAAAATTACCAAAAGGTTTAAAGAGAGCTTTTCGTTGTTACTGTCCTTACCTCTACTCCATGCTGGATACGCAACTGGTGTTTTCAAGGTACAAGCGGCGGAAATTTGTCACTTGAACATTAAAAAGTAAAGTAAATTATTTATCAACTGTTTATACATGCATTTAATCATTAACGGCTGAACTAATTATATCTTAAAGAAAATAACAGATGCGAATAACGTAATTGTTGATAAACAACGCGCCTTCTGGTTTTGGCTTGCATTTCAATCTGTTTTTAAAATTGTCTTTTTGTTGTAAGATAGTGGAATTGATTGTTCATGTTTCTTGTTTTCTTTATGCCAGATGATATTGTTGAAAAAATGTTTAACATAATATATGTCATGATACTGTTAAGATTATTTATGGGTCAATTGTCACTGTTCAAAAAAGTGATGCTGTTGACGAACTAAGGTTATAAAGTGTTATTTTGGACATTTAAAATAGTGCCGATAACCGTCAATTACAGCACAAACCTATTAGTAGACTTATACATTTTAAGGTTACCTATGCCATAATTATTGATATTCGGTTGTTATTATTTTCTTAATATTGCATATTATTTATTTAAATGCAAAACGTTACCTTAATACGTTGATTTTTTCAATTATTGTCTGGCTCAGAGTCTAGAGTAGTAATTAGAATGAAAGTAAGCCAAGTAATTTAGGCTTTATGACAAAATAATGTCCCACGCTTAGTCATATTCCCAAGAACTTTCAGTTCCACTACTATAATGTGTGATTAAAAGATAGGCTTAAACGTCTTTAGTTACAACATTAATACAAAATTACCTGATGGCATGTCGATATATCAAAAACAATTTTTCCGCAATACAGGAATTATTGGCGACATTTTTTGAAATGGTAGTAACTGGTTAAATATTGTCTAAAGCAGTGTATTAATTTGCAAAAACATTTCATGGGGTAATTATATGATTATAAGATTTTAATTCAATTTGTTCGACCTTTTCGAAATTATACGATCTGAGAATAGTATGCAGACATTTTTTACTAAGAAATAGTAGAAAGATATATAGAGTCCGATTTTTATTTGATGGACCCGGTGAATAAATCTAATAAGGCATACAGGATGGATATTAGAATCATCAATTTTGTAGAGAAATGGTCTCTTAAAAAAATAGTAGCCTCACGTTGGGCGCCAAATATGCAACACGATTTTCTTATTAAAGTTAAAAGGTAAAGATTTTAATTTAAACAAACCTAACACCGGAGAGTCGTGTTTGCAATACCCGGCTCCAGGAGTGGAGTTCGTGAGCGCCACTAGTTCTACCAGCTAAACTGGAAAGGATCCGCTGGTGTTGTACGGGGTTGTTAGGCACGTTTATCAAACAAGAAAACACATTCTTAACTTAAGGATCAATCCATGCAAAAATTCCGTTTCGGTATTGTGGATAAAACTCTGTTTTAGTGCATGTTGCCGAAGGTTCCAAACCCCAACATAATCATTAAATTAGACAAAAAAACTTTAGTAATAATTGCCTCTCTCGAGTTGGAGGGTTGTTGGAGGATCAACTGCCTCGGTTTTGTAAGATGAGCTCGGAAAGTCTCTAGAAATAATGGAAAATAACCCTTAACGTCATGGCGACCATGTGCTTCTCAGGCAATAAAAAAAATTAATTCCAGAAAAATCTTACCTAGTACAGTACGAATATCCCAATAACTTGGTAGTGTCAAGCACTAATTAGGGACTCAATCACAGATCCCCTAGAAGGGCAGTATTATACGCAATACAAAAAGCTGAGTCACCTAGAACTGCACTGACAGCAAAACGCTTCCTTTATTCCCGATAGGTAATTCTAGATTCTAGAAGAACGAGACATTGGTTTCCGTCAATTTGCCTTTGCCACTTCCACGGAATTAGAGAAGAAACGTCAAATCAGAAAACGTGGTAGTGCCGAGAAATGCTGAACAAGTCGTTACGAGGAATAATTCTAAGATAATAAACGAGTTAGTTCTCGTTTATTATTGTTATAAAACGACGGCGTAAGCCACAATTAATGAGCTAAAATTAAATTTTTCTATAAATAATAGAAAATATTCCTAAACGAAATAATAAACCTTTAAAAATTCAAATCGACAGCAACAATTATGGGAAAAAAGCGCATTACTATTATTCAGGGCTACCAACCGAATATAGCAAAAGTTACAACATACCACGTGAAAAATAAATGTGAGTATCTCAAAGCAAATCAGTGACCCCAAAAAATTATCAGCCTGAGATTAGAAGGGAAATATTCACACCGAAAGTAGAACACGAATTTGACGGATCTAACGAGGATCAAAAGTAGGTTTTATTAACTCAATTCTTAAAAATACAGAATGGCAAGCAAACATAATTAATGCAATATAAATAAGCAAAGTTAGACTAATAACATAATATCTTATTGTAGTAGTTTGATCAAAACTACACTGAAAAAACAATTTGATTGGCTCAAATGCGTACGCACTTGAATCAATTGCGCCATGCATTTGATATATGCCAAATGCATGGCTCAATTGATGCAAATTCAGGGCACATTTGGGATAAACGCCTAAAAGTCCTTGTTCCAAAAGGGTATGTTCTTGTCATAAAAGCACAGCAATTTGTATGATTTTATGCCAAAGTTTCAACTCTGTCTTCAAAGTCAATTATGATTTTTTAATAAAGCACTACGAGTTTGCGACAAAAGCACTGCGAATTTGCAACAAAAGTATTATAAATTTGCTAAAAAAACACTACGAGTTTGCTACAAAAACACTTCGAATTTGCGACAAAAGTATTGCGAATTTGCTAAAAAGCACTGCGAATTTGCTACAAAAGCTCTGCGCATTTGCGACAAAAGTATTGCGAATTTGCAACAAAAAGCCACGTCGAATTTCTCCTAAAAGCATGCGAATTTATCTGTACAGCGCGATAAGTTATATGTACCCCTCAAAAACTATTTTACAACTTTTTAAGCCGAATAGCAAAAAAGTTTTTGGGTAGGTCCTCATATAACTGATCGCCTTGAACAGACAAGCTCGCATGTTTTTAGGAGAAATTCGCCATAGCTTTATCTCACATCGCCCTATATACTTCTCAAGATACTCGATTTTAGAGTAATTTACCCAAATAGCACAAATTAATTATAATATAAAAGTGTTCATATCAAAAATTCTTTGGAAAAATATATGACCTAAATATAATGTGGGTGTCGGTAGAATGTATAGAGATACACAGGAGGAATATCGAAATATAGTTTTATTAGTTTCTTTTAAAATTAATGTACATTAATAAATGCTGCAACATTAAGCTTATTGACAAC
Organism: Pissodes strobi; assembly: GCA_016904865.1. Lineage (NCBI taxonomy): Eukaryota > Metazoa > Arthropoda > Insecta > Coleoptera > Curculionidae > Pissodes > Pissodes strobi. The sequence continues at coordinate 280 of JAEQML010063139.1, read as the reverse complement.
AAATCGAATAAATGTATTTAAAATTAGTTAACCGAAGAGGTTAATACTCAATAATTCTTACAAAATGTCAAATTTTTTTATTGATGTCAAAACATACAAAACGTTTCGATCATGTTCTGGTCTTTCTCAATTGTCTGAAACAATGAAATCTTGAAAAACATATCTAAAAAATATATTTAACGTGCAACAATGATTAAAATTGTAAGACAGGAATTTTTCTCGGTTTACCTTATATTTTAGCAGGATATTCTCCATAATTAATAATAATTGTTTGTGCTGG
>MU193473.1:0-22086 GCA_016904865.1 Pissodes strobi | reverse complement strand
AGGGTAGCACAAAAAACGTTCGCATGGTTGTTAGGTTAGCCGTAACAATAGGTTAATATTTGTATCAATAATTGAGGTAAATTTGAATTTTATCCATTCTTGATTTGAAAATAGCAAACTCATATTTTGAGTGTATTTGGTATATTTTTATTGTTCTTGATTCAAATTTGAGCTATATATGAATAAAAAATAATTTTTGGACGTATATAGTTTTATTGTATATAGTTTATTTTTATTAAAATATAATACATATATATTTATATAATGTGTAATACAATAAAAAAAACAGTATTCGGCATTTAAATATTTATTACAATAATTCTACACAATGAAGCTAGAAATTGTTATACATACACGAATGCATCTGAACTGCAAAACGAACAAAATTTACTTAACATTATACATAATGCGTAAACTTAACAGTGCTTTCAAGTACAATAACTCGGTTAAGATAAAAGTTGAGTAAAATACTTTAATGCAAAAGTTTTAGAGCCTGCTGAGAGTTTTAAATTTAAACTATTTTTTTTGGATATAAATAGGCAAGTATATCGCTTTTAGGATTGATTTAAACAATAAGCTATACATGTTGGGTCTCTTTGAATATTCATCGGTGAAGAAGAGTCCACAACTGTCGATTAGAACAGAAAACAAGGGACAGCATCGACGTCGACACTTGTGAATATTGAAAAACGCCCAACATGTATAATGTCGATACATTAGCCTGTACTTTAAATAATCCCTAGAAACGGCATAACTGAACTAGAATAATATTATACTATAATTATGTATGCTGCAACTCAAAGAAATATTTAAATATGTAGCTGACTTACTTGACAAACGAAAAGTAGGACGCCATGATTTGGCGCCAAATACCTATACCTACGTGTACATAGAAATGGAAATAAATTAATACAATTATGGTATTTACGTTTAAACTAATTTGAGAGGTCTTCCAATCCCCATTCGCTTAGCAAAGCTTCCATTTTAAAATGAACTCAAAACGAAATCAGGCAACGAACATCCAAAGCTAGGCTTCATGCTATAACAATCTGATGCAACAGGCACCCGCTAAAACATCAGCTTCTTATGAAGAATAATTATAATTCTTTTTTTTTATATTCTTCGAATGAATATAAAAGATTTACTTTAATTATAAGTGCATTGGTTTTAAGGAGAATATAATTCTGTTCAAAACTACTTACAAGTATCGAATGTGATTTTGCACATTTAAACCAATAATATTTCCATTTGGCTTAAGTACTGTTTCATCTTATCTTCAGTTTATTGTTTTTCTTGAATATAAGAATACTTTATTATCAATTTAAATACAATATTTCTTAAAATAAATACAGCTATTGTTTAAAGTCAACACGAAGTGTATTTTTGAATGGATTGTAGATTACTCTCTAGATAAGAATAATATATTTCATGTCAGTCTAAGAATTCAAGTATTGTGTTATTCTTAAATATAGAACAGATTTTTTCCGTGTACGGTAAACATCACGACAGCGCCAGCGCCAGCGTCTCAGTTTTCAAGAAAATGACGACCCCTAAAAGGTCGTCATTTTCTTGAAAACTTCTTGATCTTGTCTTGATTTCAAGACAATATCAAGACAAGAAATGATCCTTGTTTTTCAAGACAAGACAAGAAATTATTTGTCAAGATCATGATTTCTTGGAAAGAAATCAAGAAAATCTTGAAATTTCTTGAAAACCTAGAATTATTAAAAAAAAACTAATTTGTTTGCTAGTTTACTGAAAAAAAAAACAAAGCACTGCAACATTTTTAACAGATAATTAAAAAAATTAAATTATGCAAACATTTTTTTATAATACCAAGCACTTTGCCGGATGTCCAAATTTGAGATATACACTATGGGCTAGGTTAAATTGGAACCTTTCTTAATGCTTAATACACACCACTTCAAAAGTCTTGGACACCCAACTACTATTTTCATAAGAGGCAATGCAAACATGTCCGCCTGAAAACAGGCATATCTAGTTTATTAAATAAGCAAACAAAGTGATTAAAAAAAAATCCAAAAAAGAAACTTCAAAAGGATTATAAAATTAATGTACTGCTGTAACCAGTGGACTATGTAGGTACAGAGTGTTAAGACTATGTTGGGGTTTGGAATCTTCGGTAACATGCACTAAAACCGAGTTTCATCCACAATACCGAAACAGAATTATTGCACTCGACGCGCGTTTTGCTAACCATGTTAGCATCATCAGGAGATGATGTAAACTGGTTTTAGTCACCTCCTGATGATGCTAACATGGTTAGCGAAACGCGCGTCGAATGCAATAATTCTGTTTCAGTATTGTGGATAAAACTCCGTTTTAGAGTGTTAAGAATTTTCAGAGAAATCCTAAATTCTGAATTCACTCGGTATCAATTTTGACTTAAATTTTGGGTATTACATTATAGACAATTCATTGGCAAAGTTATCCACCCTAAGACCCTAGTCAAACTTTAGTTTCTGTTTCATACGGGTAGAGTCAAAAATTTATGTTAATCTAAAAACTCTCAACACTCTGCATATCCACTGGTTATGGCAGTAGATTCACTTTGTAATACATTTGTAGTTTCATCTTATATTAGCATTTTCTTTTTTGAATCACTTTGTTTGACTATTTATTAAAGTAGATATTAATGTTTTCAGGCAGACATGCTTGTTAGTTCAGTCAATAAAGGGGGTGTAGAGTGCGTGAGCAGGGACCTAAGCGATTCCTTCAGAAATTTGTTCTGGGTACTTAGGGAGAAAACATACTAAAAGTTCTGACGTCTAGGTAGGGAGCCGGAAGGGGGGAGCACATTTTTTACGGGAATGTTTTCTTATAACATGAAAGCGTATGAAATTCTCTACAATCTTCATTCCATATACCTTTTTCGAATTCGCAACCATTTACGAGCTACACGCTCGGGAAAAGTGAAAATTAAAAAAAAGAGCGGGTTGCACTCCGGGAGTGCCGGCAGAAGTGAAAACTTCAACATTAACGTTGTGCATTTTTGAATATTTTGGAATTGTTAGGGAATAATTTCGCACGAGTTGCTTTATTTATTGGTATAAAAGTACTATCATTTATGTGGTAAAATACAATATTCCTTTATTGCGCTATCGTACACAAACATGATAATTTATATTACATAAAAAATTTTACACTTCAGAACTATTACAACCTCATCACGTTCTACCGGAATTCAATATAAAAAAAAAACGAAAAAAAAATCTTTATTTCCAAAATTTTCGAATTTTTTTTCCATTTTTGCCATCCCGGATCTCGTAGCTCAACTCCTTCCCTTTTTTTCACCGAAAAACGCTTTTCCCTCACCCCTCTATTTTTTTTCTTCTATTTTTTTTTATTCAATTTTTTTTTATTTCGTTATAAATTACTTTTGGGCACTTTCCGAGTGTCGTTCTCCCTTTTTGTCAATTTTTCCGCTCTACCTGTCAAAAAAAATCGGGGTGGGAGATGGGGCGAATTTTTTTCTCCTCCCGTAGGGTCCACGAATGGGGACCCTGTCGAGCTCAGAATTTCGCTCCGACGCACCGTTGCAGAGCTACGGCCAAAAAACGGGTTTTCCCAATAATTCTCCCCTTAACGTGGAGCCCCGTCGCCCCTCATATGGCCCAAGGTAGTCCCCCAGGTACCACACCTCCCATAAAAATTTGGATCCCCTACCTCATCCCGTTCTCTCGGAATTAATTATTTTTTCTTCTCTCTCCTCCCCTGGCCAAACGGGGGGTGGGGGTACGACGTCCAGATTTGGCACAGAATATTCATTTTACTCCGTCTACATCCTCTGAAAATTTCAGCCGTCTACCTCATCGGGAACATGCCGAAACGATCGCGAGCTGGCGCTCTCCCTCCGTCTTACGGTTTTTCGATCAGGCCACGTGTCCTGACGCGAGTTTAACATTTTTACCCCATCGCAAAAAAGTGCACAGCGCCGCTAAAGAAGTTTTCACTTCAAAAAAAAAAAATAGAACTACCTCACATTTTTCATCAAACGTTCCTTCATATCCTTTAAACTATTCACCTGAGGAAGTTGTAGAGAATTTAAGTCCCTTTAAGAATATATATACATATACCAATATATCTCCAACCGGTCAACAGTTACATCAACTGTAAAATTTTTCGTAAAATTTCCTCTTTTTCAGAAGCTGTTTTTGTTATTCCTCAGCCACAACTATCGCTTGTGTGTATCGTCCAATAATATGTGTTGCTACATAGGAAATCGGGATATTAAATGCAGTGAACAAAAATCTTGTTGCATGAAAAATAACAAAATTTATTTTGAAGATAATAAAAATAATACATTTATATGATAAATTGTATAATAATAATGTAATAAGGCTGCTCAACTGTCTCAGATGAACATAGTAGTTAACGGAGGATTCCTGCTGCATGGAGTAATTTGGCAAAAAGATACCTCCGTTGCCACCATTTGTGATGATATATCACCTACGTCAACCCCCACTATCGTGGAATCAGTAGCACTCTGGTATTTGATGGGTACTCGAACTCAGCCAACAGTATGAAATCACAAGAACAGAGGAGACGATAGAGACTGAGGAGGTCGGGTGAGATCAATTTAACATGGATCATATCGATACCTATGAAACAAGAATTTTTGTCCAATCCTACTTCCTTACTACAGACAAAGCTTCAGGAGTATGTGATACAGACTCTACAAGCCACCGATGATGCTGATGTCCTTATCGTAAAGACTGCTGTGGATTAATCGACTTACAGTTCTGTGGCTGTTGTTGGTGAGGATGTAGACCTTGCTGTTCTTTTGATATCTTCCCCTCCTCTCAACCAAGACAACCTGCTGTTAAAACCCGGCCGAGGGAAAACTACAACAATGGGACTGTCCACTCAAGAGATGCAGCAGCATGGATTTGAGCACATCCTGTTCTTACATGGCTGTGACACAGCATCTTTAACTTTAAGGAAAAGCAAGGCGGGCTTCTCAAAATTGTACTTAAAGCCACAAACCATCAAGAAAGCGGCAGTTACTTTTTACAACCCTTCTTCCACTCGCGGCGACCTTGAAGACGCTGGGAAGATGTGCTTCCTCAAATGATATGGGGCACCAGCAAGTCAACCTCAGTCAACCAACTGAAAACGCAGCTAAGGAGCATTCCCGGTACACCTTTCACCAAGTGCAGCAGTGGCTGGGAAATGACTTGCCCCTCAAGAGTGAGGTTGGAAACACGTAGGAGACACCCTGCTGCCAATTGCAACATAACATCCACCAGCATCGGAGGTACTGAAAACGATATTTTGCCACTGTACCAAGGATTGTGTTAGTGGCAAATGTGGATGTCGGGAAGCAATGCTGAACTGTGCTGCAGCGTGCCTCCCTGCCAAGGGAATTTCCTTAACGGAGTGCCTATTTACGACGAGGAGGAGGATGAGGGCCACGTAGAGCCCTTCCAGCAAGAACCAGCCACAACTGAGGCCGAAAATGCCGTAGATGAAGAACCCTTACCAGGACCCTCACGGCCGAAGAGAATAAAAACTTGAATGCATTACTTACCTTATACGTATCTTATTTTTATTATCTCTAAAATAACATTTGCTAATTTTCATGTAGCAAGACTTTCGTTCACTGCATTTAATATGCCGATTTCATGTGTAGCAACACATATTATTGGACGATACACAAGCGATATTTGTGGCTCAGGATTAACAAAAACAGCTTCTTCCGAAAATGACGAAATATTAGGAAAAATTTAACAATGGATGTAACTTTCGACCCGTTGGAGACATATTGGCATATGTATATATATTCTTAAAAAGAATTAAATTATCTGCAACTTTCTAAAAAAGCTTTTGTCCGTAGATGAACAGTTTAAACGATATGAAGGAATGTTTGATGAAAAATGAGAGGTAGTTTTGTTTTTTTTTATTTTCACTTTTCCCGAGCGTGTAGCTCGCAAACGGTTGCGAATTCGAAAAAGGTATATGGAGTGAAGGTTGTAGAGAATTTCATACGCTTTCATGTTATATAAGAAAAAATTTCGGTACGATACACCGTTTTTGAGATATAAGCAAAAAACTCAAAAATGGAACCTTCCTTGTGCTCCCCCCTCCCGGCTCCCCACCTAGATGTCCGGACTTTTAGTATGTTTACTTCCTATGTACCCAGAACAAGTTTCTGAAGAAATCGCTTAGGTTCCTGCTCACGCACTCTACACCCCCTTTTGGTTCATTCGTTGATTGGCCTATGTATCGTGTCTTATGAGAAAAGTAGTTGGGGTCCAAGGCTTTTGACGCTGCGTGTCTTTTTTATTTTCAAAGTATTTTTTATCATTTTTGGATATGTTATGGCTTAAGGTATTGAGATCAAAAAGTACTTTGCAAAGCGGGTCTACTTCAATGGCGCACAGAAAACGGGGTTTAACCAATGTTTCAGGTCGTTGCAAAAATCGACCGAATGAAATGAAGATGTAAAAATATGCAAAAAAAGATTGGAGAGGTTTCGGAATATTGACCATTAAAAAACAGGCATATACAAACAAAATTGAAATTAATATTTTAATTTTGGTAAATATCTTGTGGGCCAAATTAAATTGGATCATTTTTTTATGCTTAATGACTTTTTATTTTCACAGGATTTTTTATCATTTTTGGATATGTTATGGCCTAAGATATTAGAATCAAAACGAACTTTGCAAAGTGGGTCTACTTCAGTGGTGTAAATTTCGCTACGTAAACAACGCATATGAAGCAACGAACTGTAAAATAATACTACCCTGGCCCTGGCTGCCTGAAGCTCGATTCTACGCATAGAGCATAAATATGACATCAGCCAATCTTACCGCTACTTTTAAACGGGAGGTCCGCTTTTGTCAAGATTTCAGGAAATTTCAAGATTTCTTGAGTCAAGACAAGACGCCAACTCTCAAGAAATAGTCAAGACAAGATTTTTTTTTATTTCTTGAAAATATTTCAAGACAAGACAAGAAATTGCTTGCCAAACTAACCCAACCCTTCCTCCTTGGATCATAACGCAAGTTTTAATTTTGACCAGACGTGCTCTATGGGGTTACAGTCTGGAGACTTCGCTGGCCATACCATACGGTTAATTCCGTTGGCGTTCAAAACTTCGTTGACAATTTCAGCCCGATGGCGATGCGGCCTTGCATTGTCGTCAACCAGTATAATATTATGTCCGAAGTTTTGCGCAAAGGGAATAACTATTAGAATAATACACCGGTCCCTGTACGAAACTGCTGTTATTCTCTTGTTAGTAACATAGAGCTCCTTTTTTCCATTATACATAATGCCTGAAAATGCTGTTACTCCCCCTCCTCCAAATGGTTCTTGAGCTGCCATATTTTCCTCTAAGTATCTCTCATTCGACTCCCTCCAAACCAAAATTCTACCGTCGGAATGGTACAAATTAATTCTTGTTTCATCGACAAACATGCATCGCCGCCATTCATTTATTTCCCAATTTAAATGATCTTGTGCCCATATTCGGCGAGCCGCCCGGTGTACATTAATTTCCGTACATGCATTTGGCACCTAGGGGTTGTTATTGGTCACACCATTCAAAATTTGAACTTCTATCCTTTCAACGCGCGGGTGCGAAAATCGTCTACAGAATATAATTCGGTGCCAAATTCAGGTACGGAATGTAATAATACTTTTGCAGTGAAGTATTTTAGGCCTCAAAGTGTATGGTAGAAGTTCGCAAAGGATGAGAAGCGTCTTTTAATGGCAATTGTCTTCAAACAGCGGTTTGTAGTTAGTACTGTTAACTTGACGCATGGCCCTCCGCTCGCTTCGCTCGCTCCGGGGCGCAACCGAACAAAACTACCCAAACTAACCTAAACTCACCCAAACTAACTCAAATTTAAAAAAAGAAACAAACATAACCTTAGAAATATAAAAAAGTCTTGCCTCTGACGGGAATCGATCCAGGAGTCAACCCGAAGCATCATATCACAAACACAGCATCTAACTACTGCCGTACCAGGTTTGCTTAAAGCGATTCACTGGACGGCAAAGACATGCTGCTCCATAAACTGTTATTACATTCCCTACCAGAAATTTGGCACCGAATTACATTCCATACACGATTTTGGCACCCGCGCTTTGATTGGATAGAGGTTGAATGGTTTGACCAATAAAAATCCCCTAGGTGCCAAATAGATGAACGGAATGTATAAATGAGCCCGGCATTTGGGTGTTAATAATAAACATTTTGCTCTACGTCTCGGTCTATAAACAAAAAATTATAATAATTTTTAGCCATTTAGACAAACTTTTAGAGATACTCAATTTGGTGCTCTTTTCCCAAAGTGTTTAGTAATTATTAAAAAATGGAAATACCTTAGTCAAAGTCAAAGTCAAAAAATGCTTTATTGTAGGAAGAATCAGGTTTCTTATTTACAAAGCTTCTTGGTTTAGAATATCCTAAATATAAGTAAAAAATGTGTTTAAACATGTACACATAAATATAACTCAAAGACATAAAAACAAAAACTTAAAACCTAGTTAAAAAAGATACAGAGATACAAGAAATAGATAAACAGGAAAAACCACGACCAAAACTACATAGTTAACAAACAACCATATATAGCAAAAATTAATTGTATATTAATATTATTATCACCATCATTACTATCATCAATAATTATCATGTTCACCATTATTATTATTATTATTATCAAAATACCGCATCTGCAAAGGCTAGATTTTGCTTACAGAGGTCAAAAATAAATAAATAGATGCAAATGTGCACTAGATAAATCGAAAATGCGACAGAGGTGAGCAAGCTCTGGTATAAAAATTTACACAGCCGCAATAGAGATCAAACCCCGGTTAAAGTGATGTAAAAGTCAGAGACAATGAATCGAGGGTGCAGACAGAACATACTATGTTCAACGAAGAGACGCAAAACTATAAGAGGAAACGTAGAAGACTATTCCTGAAAGCTGTCCTCAAAGTATTCCCCCAGTGAGTAATACGCTCTTTTCAACAGCAAAGACTTAACCACCCGTCTAAATTTTTTTAATGGCAATGATCTTATATGCTACCCGGCAAGTGATTATATATTTTTTTGGCATTATAAAGTATTAAGCTTTTTATTTGTGTTGAGTGGGGTATTGGTAATGGTATCTTTCCTGTTTGTCGGATATTAATGGTATTTGCGTGTTCCGCAGAACCAAACTTTTTATACAGCAGACAAACTGTTTCCAGAATGAAGATACCGGTCAGAGTTAATATTTTGTGTCTAATAAATAAAAGTTTACAGGAATCTCTGATTTTTGCATTGCATATATATCGTACTGCACGTTTTTGAAGGACAAAGACCGCACTTAGTTAACCCTGGCTAGAATTTCGCCAAAATGATATGCTATACCTTAAGCGCGCTTCAACAAGTGCAAAGTACATTGTTCTTACTATGCCAAAATCCAACTCTCGGGATGCAACCCTAAGGGCATAACAGCTGGAAGCTATTTTGCTGCACAGATTTGAAATATGCTCTTTAAAAGACAATCGATTATCTATGTAAATACCCAAAAACTTAGTACATGTTTTGTTTAAGATAATGTTGCTATCGAGAATGACATCACTTATGGAACAGTTAAAATGCAAGATATTTGTCTTAGCAATATTAAAAGACATGCAATTGGCATCACACCACTGTTTAACCCTAATAACATCCCTCGAGATCGCATGATATAAATTCTTCTGAGTCCCTGTCGTGCCACAATATCGTGGTGTAATCCGCGAATAAAGTAAATGATCCACCAATATCCAGAGAGGCAACATCATTCATATACAACAAGAAAAGAATGGGGCCCAGAACAGAATCCTGAGGAACACTACAACCAATCCTCAACTCATCAGGCTCAGACCCCTGCACTCGAACCCTCTGGGTTCGGTCGTTCAAGCATGATCGAAACCATTCAAGAGTTGCCTCTCTAAAACCATATAGCTCCAATTTCCGCAACAGTATTTCATGATCAACACAGTGGAAGGCTTTTGGCAGATCACAGAATACTGCCGCAGCCACCTCTCCATCATTAATTACAAAATAAAGTTCTTCCAAAAACGAGAAAACAGCATCGTCTGTGTTCTTTCCGCTTCGAAATCCAAACTGACATATGTTTAGGATATTGTTCTTGTTTAAAAAATATATGACCCTCTTCTTTACTACCCTTTCTACCACTTTAGAGAGTGTTGAGACTAAGGATATAGGTCTAAAGTCAGATGGAGATTCAAGATCGTTACTTTTTTGTATTGGGATAACAATGGATAGCTTTAAGGAATCCGGAAATATTTCCCTGAGAAAGGAATCATTCACTGCGTTCACCAACGCAGTTAGAGTTGATTCCGGCAAACACTGAAAAATTCTAATTGATAATCCATCCCACCCTGCAGATTTTTTGTTTTTATTTCGTGAAAAATGTTCTTTATTTCCTCCAAATCAGTAGGTCTAAGATAAAACGAATCAGATACTGACGTATTTTTTAAGTAGTTTAATGGATCACCCTTATATGTAATTTTGCGTGCTAGTTCACCCGCAATAGTGCAAGAGAACTTGTTAAATTCATTTGGCTTAATAGTGGTTGAAGCTTTTATTTTAACACTTTTTCCTCGTATGTTGTTAACAATTTTCCAACTTTGAGAATTGTTAATTCGGGTCCTAAAGTAGTTTTTTTGCCAGTTTTATAATCCTTCTATATATACCTTTATACTTATTGAAATATGAAACAAAAACAGTATCATGAGTAAAGTACTTACGAACAATATGTAAATATCTTAGATTCTTGCCCGAAGTTTTAATACCTTTGGTTTATGGTTTTTTTCTTTTAGTGATCGAATAGGAAAGCATTTTTTGAATATTTCCACCAATAGGGAATGAAAGTATGTGAGGGGTACACTAGATTCAGGTACACTGGACCAATCAGAGTCTAAGCAGCACTGATGAAATATGTTAAGAGCGGCCGTGCTAAGAATTCTACCCAGTCTTCTCCTGGAAAGATCTTTTTTAAAATTACATGGGATATCACAGAGAACCGCATCATGGTCAGATAATCCTGCACTAGCCACAGATCAGGAGACTCCCTCAGTACTGGAGCATACATAGTGCCAAAAGTGTGGAAGAATATTTGGATATTCTGGTCGGTACATCGACATGCATCTGCAAATTAACCGATTTAAATAAGTATTTTAGCGCTTGCGTGGAGGAAGATTCTCCATTATCAAAATTAGTGTTAAAATCACCCGTCAAAATAACATTACAATTAGAACCAAATTCTGTCAATAAAATTTCCAGCCTTTCTACAAACACACGTTCATTGGACTGGGGTGGTCTATACAAGCAGATAACGTAAACATTCAATGTCTGACAGAAGCAAATCGAAATTTCAATCTCCCCCTCAACAACCATTCCATCATATTTTGAGACGTTAACAAATTTACACTGTTTGAAGAAGTTTTTGTTTATTAGAATAAGTGTGCTCCCGTGCTTAAGATATTTTCTAGAAAAACACGATAGTATACTGTAGTCCTGCATATTGATAGGCTCGTCCGATTTAAGCCAATGCTCAGTCAAAAAGTACAATGTCCGGTAAGTTGCAGCTTCGCAAAAATTACACAGAGCTCATCCACCTTGTTGTGCAAAGACTGAATGTTTAATAATAATAGTGTAAAGGTGGTAGCTCTATCATTTAGTCTAAAAAAGCACTATCCTTATCTCCTGCAGGACTTGTACATTCCAGGTGTATAGGGGTATTGGTATCATTGTCCCTGTCCCGACATGGCGCAGAAGACGGGGAAAGAATTTGATGTGATATTTGCGATACTAAATCATGATCCTGATCAAGCAGAGTATTACTCTCCTCTATGAGTTGAATTGAATTGAATGTCTTTATTTGCTCATTTAACTTACAGTTTTAGCATTGTTATAAAATTACACTAAAATTAAATCAAATTGCACAAAAAAAAATTATTTTTTTACTAGCCCAAACTTAATACATATAGATAGTGCCTAAACTACTATACGAGCAAAGGGCATCTTATTTAATACAACCCCATTATCTAACCTAAACATACCCACATACCATTTACAAAAAAGTCAGAATATCACAATTTAGAAATTCATCAAGGGTATATGGACACACTTTTATCAACAGTTTTTTAATTGATTTCTTAAGCTTAGGTATTGGCAAGGTTTGAATATTTAAAGGCAGCTTATTAAAACATTGGACGGATACATAGATAAAGCTCTTTTTTGTTAAAGTTAACCTAATCTGAGGGTTTCATATTTATGTATGTATGTATGTCGGTATGGCGGGTGAGAGATTCGACCCTCTCTTTAACAGATAATATACAATTGTAAATAAGTAGTGCTGGTACTGTCATTACATTTAATGTTTTGAAATAGGGCCTACATGATTCTAGAGATTTTAATTTTAAAATAGTTCTTATTGCATACTTTTGGATGACAAAAATTCTTTGCCAACCAGTTAAGTTGCCCCAAAATAGTATGCTATAAGTACATTGTGAAATAAACCAAAATATGTGATCAAAGATATTTCCAAAGGTATAAATTTTATAATTTGCCGTAGTAAGAAAACAGTTTGAGATAATTCCCTGTATGTGGTTTCCAAGTTAATCTACTGTCTACTGTTAATCTACTGTCTAACATATTCACTGTCATTATTACTTATTTCTTTTAATGAGAAGTTCAAATGTTTAGTCTTAGCGCAGTTGAGGCAGAGCCGACTTGCAGAGAACCATTTGTTTACTGTTTCCAGTAGCAGTGGATTAGCAAGTTTTGCATCTCCAAGACATTGATGTTTAATCAACAAGGTGGTGTCATCGGCAAATTGTATAGTTACTGCGTCCACCACATTCGGTGGTAAATCATTCACATAAATGATAAATAGCAGAGGACCCAAGATTGAGCCCTGTGGTACACCCAGATCCACAGCCAATGTAGACGACCTAACACCATTTACTTCTGTACATTGCTATCTATCTGCGAGATAGGATCTTGAGAAATTTAAGGCATTTCCTCTCACTCCATAGTGACTCAACTTTTTTAAGAGTATTTAATGGTCTACACAGTCGAAAGCCCTTGATAGATCGCAGAATGTACTAGATACAATCTGACTTTCCTCCAAAGCCCGAACTATGTACTGCACTAACTCAACTATAGCATGTTTGGTTGATAGTTTTTTCCTGTATCCAAATTGGGTTGGAAAGAGTATAGTATATTGTGTAACTAGGAGGAAAAGCAAAACATTCCTGGACGATTGTGGTAATTGCTGGACGAGGCGCAGCCGAGGCCAGCAACAGAGGAGTCCAGGAATGTGCTTTTCCTACGAGTTGCAAATACTATTTTTTATCCGATCGGAATTAATTATAATACGTATTTATAAAAATAGAGCCAAATATTACAATATTACTCTAAATAAAAACTCACTAAATTAAACTCAACATTATATCAAGCTTTGAATCGAGCGAGCTTGGAGTTTATTACGTAACTAGGGAAACCACAGCTAAACCTTGCTTTTGATAAACGTCAAATCTGACAAACAAGGTGTTTAAATATGACAGAAATTTTATATTCTCGGCTTAGGCCGGGAATGTTATATTTCCGTAGCCAAAACAGGACAGTAGATCCAAAAATTTTGACTTAAGTGTGCCAAGCTTCAAAAAATCAATATCGAAGTCTCCATGTATATAAACATAATCTGAATTTTTATTTAGAATACTTAGCATTGAACCAAAATGCTGCAAAAACAATCTATATCACCACGAGGTGGGCGGTAAACAACAATAATTATGGTGTTTATTCCAATCAATTTAACTGCACATGCCTCAAAGGAGGATTCCACAGCCAGGGAATCAATACCTCAGCCAATGCTCGCACAGGACAACAACGTCGTAATGCACATCATGTAAGATTCCCTCCAACTCCTCAACTTTGTTTTGCAAACTTCTTATGTTTAGAAAAAAAGTGTGCATTGCCTTTAATCTCCCATGTTCCTTTTGGATCGTTGGACCTCTCCTTGTATTAGAGATTGAGCATGGGTGGTTTTCTAATTCGGTGGAGTTGGAGGGTATCTGGGTGGTCTTTGAAAATAAATTTGGTTTGCATGCTTGATACCTAATGAGTGGTCAAGGTCCAAATCAGAAACTGACTTATAAGATCTATTTTTAATTTGGTAAATCTTACTTGAGTGCCTTATCTCTTCCTCAGTAAACTCAACGTGAAACCCCACTCTTCTAACTGATTCTGTTGGGGATGGAAATCTGTTTGGAAAACTTGATAATTTTGGCAGCCAGTCATCCCTTGTTTTTCCTAGAAGGTGAAGGAGTCTCTCTTCATGTGACAGTTTAGCAGTGTCAGGTGTCAGTTAATTACTAGATATATATTTTACACAGTTATATTTAATGTGTTGAGGATACAAATTGGACCTCAAATAGGTGAAATCTGATTTGGGATCAGAAAAGGAATCCATAGGAAAGACCCTGGTAAAGTTTCCATTCCAATAGAAGAACTTCTTTAGTCTCAAATTCAGCTGGTCGATGCGATAATTTATGAAGCGTTTATTATCCCTATTATATGCCGGATCTATAAATACCAAATTTGTATTTTTGATGAACTCTTGACATTCCTTTAGATCATGGTAACGAAATCATTCTTGCTTAAATTTGGTTTAACTGAAATCATAAAATTCATTAGTTCTTTTAGGGTCATCAGCTTATCAGGATAATAGCTATTAATAAGGTAGTTAGGTTCTGAGTCAAATACTTGAGAGAGCCCCTTAATATCATTTTCATTGCCAAACAAGTAGATTTGAGATTTCGATTTTTTAAGTTGACTGTTACTCGAAATTGGTTTAGAACTATTAGAGTTCAGATGTCATTTCACAGTTTCTGCTGTCTCTTTACTTATAGTCAATGTATTACTAGTTTTTGTATGATCAGCTGAATGTTGGTGATCTGCACACCCGGTTAATTTTGTTTGTGATCCACAAGATTTAAGATGTTTACTCAGCTTTGATGGAATTAACTGATCACCTTTTCCTTCTCCAATAATACTCGCCTCAACCTGTCGAATTTCCTGGATCAAAGACAAAGCTTTCACTTCAGTTTGTGTCTCACTATCATTTTATAGATATATTTTAGTTTGAGTTCCAAGTTCCAACTGTTGTTTGTTTTATAATTTTGTCAGTTTGCGTTCCTGATGTTCGAGGTCTTATTTTTTTTAATGTGCAAGTTTTTAATGTTATTCCTTTTTTTAACTCTTAATTTAAAATTTGAAAAGATTGATCTTCTGGTTCAAAAACATCTATGTCGATAGCCTTAATTTCACAGCTTTCAGAACTGTAAATTTGGTTTTGAGTTATTATTTTGAAGTACCTTTGTCTTTTACAGCAACTGGGATGAAAAATGTTATGGCAAATCACACATATCCAGTTTTGATTTGGTTTATTTTTACAGCACTTAAACACCTCAGACATTTTATTGAAACTTAAATGAAAATGTTTATTGAATGCAAAAGTTAAAATGATTGTTCTTTATGAGTCCAACGTTTTAATATAAATTAGAGATTTGTGATTTTTTGTTTGGGACCTTATTTTATCGACTATATAATTTGAAATCATCCAATTCCTTATTTTTCTTCCATTCCTAGCGCATATATCCAGAAAAGAGACAACTCCCTCCGACACCATGTTAACGTTACAAAGGAATTCTGATAGCCCATTGTTAAAATTTTATTGCTCTGACAAAGTGATACAAACGGCGACAATATTATAAAATTTGTATGAGTGCATACCTTAAGTTTTTGCCAGATGTTTCTAACTTTTGGAATTTTTTGTCTATCAAAATCATTAGTCCCTGCCATTATAATAACAAAATCATTCATACCATAGTCTTTCACTAGTAAGTCAACACCGTCCAAATCATTATCATAACTTCCGCCTGGCTTAATAACACACTCAATTGAATAATCATTGGAAGATAGATTCCTAAAAATTGCCTTATTTAAATGTCTTCCGTGTTCATCACATAACACTAATATTCTTTTTTTATGTCCACGGATATCTGCCATTTCTTGCTGCAGCGTTGTTCCTAGGTTGTCTATCGAATCTGACACTTCTTCTTCGTCTGCCGCATTTTCATACATTTCCAAAACTGAGTTTTTTTGTTTAATTAATTCCTCGTTTGGAACTTTTGCATGTGCAATGAGTTTTTCCCTCAACTCAAATAGCTCCATGTTTGCTTTTTTCAAGTCAATAACATAAACTTCATTTTCTGCCGTTAATGTTTCGATACTTGTTATCAAATTTTTCTTTAGAGCCTCAAGTTCGCATAACTTGCTGGCAAGGTCAGTTTTTTCGGTTTCTAAATTTCTGAGTTGTTCAGAGAGATTATTGTGTTTCTGCAAGAGTTGTAGGATTTCCTTGTTTAGACTTGCTAAGTCCTTTGTCTGTTAATTAATTTTTTCGGTGTAGTCTTGTTCAGCACTATACGCAGATTCTTCAAAGTCTTTAGTTCTTCGGTTTAATATTCTTATATGGGCATCATTTTCCTTGTTTTTAATATTAAGCTTGTTAATTTCTTCCTGCAATATATTCGCTCGTTCTTCATGATCACTTTCTAATTTCGCAACATACTCAGTTACTATTCCAAACTTAGATAGTTATTCTAAGCTATTTTTGCAGCTCGGACAATAAAATAAGAGATTTCTTTGTGTCAGCACTACTGTATGTGCTTCTGTAGTCGTAATAACTGCACAACGTTTACAAAAAATCTCCTTGCAGGTATCACATCAAATTGTTTTCTTGTAGCCTTCTTCTTATCGTCAAATTTTATACTTGCGGGCGCCTGTGGCGGCATGTAGTGCATTTCTAATCCTTGAAGAGTTGTGAGTTGTGAGTTCCAAAGCGACGTGCCCTTAAAACCACATAATGCCCTTGACGTCGCGTTAATTTTCTGGGTCTTCCTCCTCCAGGACGGCAATTTGGAGTACCATGCTCTATGTACCTTTGAATAGGTCTACAGCGACTCACGGAGTAAAGTTGTTCTTGACTTCTGCCACCAAAAATTAAGCGAATTGCGTTTCGTTCACTTAACTGGTTACAATGATACACTGCATTAGTTTCCATTGAAACGCCGAACACTTTTTATGAAATGGAAAACATGATTTACTCTGTACATTATGTTAGCCTAATTTTGAGAAAAAAATAGCTTACTTTAATATGAGATGGCCTGATGTTATTTAAATATTAAAAAAAAACAAAAGAAGCTTCAAATTAAGGCAAACTTTCTGATTATATATATATATACTGATTTTCAAGATATTTAAGCAATTTTTTTAAACTCTATCGATAAATGAAAAATCTCGAAAACGTCCCGAGGTATGGAGCCAATGACTACTGTGCTAGCATCAAACCGATAAAAAAATGACTTGCATATTTGGGAGAGATGTGAATATTTTGAATTTTGTGAGGCAACTGAATAACCCTGTATAATTTGCATATGGATCTTTTTTAGGTATTTAGTACAGAATTTTTAAAAGATAATTGTAGATCGAACTGAGATTTTGAGTATCACTTTTCATGTTCATTGTGTTATCTTCAATATTAATGTGAACCATTTCAAGAAAGATTTTCCTATGATAGGAATTTGCTTTTTCCAAAATCTCAGTGCCATCCTAATTCATTACATGATCCAATTCCTGGACATGTTCCGCAAGTGCGCAGGATTGCACCCTTCTTCGGATATCACTCTTGTGTGATGTAAGGCGGCCCTTTAATTTTCTGGAAGTTTGACCTATACACACACATTTCACAGCTTTTACATGGAACTTTATATACTATATTATAATTCTCGTTCAGTGGTAAAAGAAATTTAGTTTTTGTATAAATTAAAGATAGAGTTTTGACTTGTCTTTTAGCTATTTTAATATCCATATTTTTAAAAAGGTTGGTGAGTTTGCTTGTTAAGCCCTCTATGAACGGTAAGGAGAAATACTTTTGATGCTATTCGTGGTATTTGTTATCCTATCCTCAATTATAGTTTGATCTATTGAGGTTAAAATGTTCAAAAATGGAGGTTGGGAAGGCGTTTGTATTATATTCTCTGGGATTTTATATTGAGTGCTAAATAGAAATTTGTTTACAAATTCTGTATAAATTAAAGTATTGTACGAAGCCCTGCATATTTGTAGTTACTGCTGCATCTCTTTAATATAAATACCTATTTGTATCACGGTATTTGTATCATGTTATATTTGCATATTATCTATTAACATTTTCGTTGACAGCTGTAGACTCAAATGGAGAAACCTCAGAAAGAAGTACACTTTTGAAAGTTATTGTTTTTCTTTTTTTTAAGTAAATTATATGTCGCAATTAACGCTTAATTAAGTAAGCATTTGAAAAGGCTAGCATATTAGATAATACAAGTAAAACATCTTATAGAAGTTTTATTAAAATAATTATCAGTTGGTGTATTACTTAGCTGCAGTCCTGCAAGCTATACATTTATTCTCACTAGTACAGAATTTATATTTACATAAATACCTCTAGCATATTTTTTTTTATATTTCAGGTAAGACTACATATTTATGAAAATCTAGTTCTGCTGTTACAACGTCGTGTAAGAGATGTGAACGAATATCAATTCTGGAATCTGCCAAGGTACGTATGTATAGTACATATTCATACGTTTCATTTCAAATTTATACGGTAAGTAATTGATCATTGTTAATACTTCTCAATCTTATTTTTTAGTTTAGTTAATTTTTCTTTTTCAAAAATTGTCTATAAAATATTAATTATATTTTGTTAGCAATTATTTTACCAAATTTTCTGAAATTTGATGGTATATTGGGAAAAACAAAAAAGGTAAAAAAACAGTCATTTTAATGACGGATGCTCGGGCAAGACTTTTGGTAGGTATTAAAATATTATGAACAACATTTTTTTTTTAATTCTAATTGTAAGGTAGGTAAGAAAGGATGGAGAATTTAGGCAAAATTTTATCCGACAAAAATCTTGGTTGTTTAGGGGTCGGCCGACAACCGGAATTCAAATTTTACGAACAGCGATATAAATTTGGCCGGAAATGTTAAATTCGAATTGTGCAAATACAAAAATATCCGAAAATATCATTGTCCGACAAAAACAATGCTCAGGTGTAGCAGTCCGACACCGACGTTGCGACCTTGTCGATTGGACGTCATTTGCTTTATATGAAAAACAGCTGTCGGCCGAAAATGGCACATAATATAAGAAAATCTTCTGCTTTATCAATAATCTCGCTTGTCCGAGAAAGATATCCAGTACCCATTTGCGTTACTACTTCGACATATTGAAAATTAAAAATTTTCAATATGTCGAAGTAGTCGTGTGCATAGAAAAGTCGTATAGTTTGAAAGAGACAGATTACGATTCTTGACGTTTCTGTGTCATCTTATATGATCTTGTTGGAAATAAAGATATTATTATTAGCTTCCAATAGGACACTTAACGTGAATCACCCTGTAAACGAAGCTTTTTAAAACTATCTGCTTCTATTTTATTAAACATTCTAAAGTAGGGCTCCGAATTTTATTCGAATAATACGAATCGTCGACTATTCTAAATTCTAATTTTTTATTAGTTAAAAAATTCGAATATTCGACTATTTGAATATTTCAGTAATCGGTTAATTAGAATATTCGACTATTTAACTATTCGACTATTCAAATGTTTAAATGTGAAACTGTTTATCGCACAAAAAATTATATAAGGCTTTTTGTTCGTAATTTAAATTGATCCCTCTTTGAATTTGCAGTTTTTAAAAAAGTCATTTCTAAAATTATTTTGATTATGAAGGTCATATTTTCATAGTTTTTGAGCACTCTGTATGAAAAGTATCGAAAATTCGCTTCGTAGACCACCTTTTACTATTTTTGCGCGAAGTAGAAACCTTTATTAAGAATGACTTTTTGTGGAAAAGCAACATTTTTAGTCCATTTATCCTCTAACTCTTGGGCCCTCTATCCGTATATGTGTATGTAGATGTACAGGGTGGCTCGAATTCGAGTCTATGTATATGGGGATCTCGAACCGTATGAGATACAGTGTCGCTCAAATTAGGACAAAATTGCGCATTTAGGTGCCCAACAATATACGGTTTAGAAAGTTTTAAAATTCCGAGTATATCCGGAGATATCCGAAAAGGAAACAAAGTTTTAAAAAATCGGTTAATTTTTTCCTGGGCTGATTTAAAAACGGATATCAGGTTGAATTGCACTTTTGCATTGCCACTTTTTCCGCTCTATCCAATGGTGGTATCCAGGTTGGAATCCAACGTTTCGTCTTCAAGGGGTCATCATCAACTTTCTTTTTTTACATGCGAACTTAATTTTTTTATAATTTTTCAGATGATATTAACGTTATTAAGATGCATTTTTTTAATCTATTTTTTTAATTTTTGTTTTTATTTTTTTTAAATTACTAATTTTGCTTTGACGTAAATTAAAATAGTTTGAGTTACTTTTGAAATTTTTATATTCTATAGAAATATTTTATTTTATTTTTGTGTTTACTGGAAAATTGGAACATTTATTTTTAACAAATAATAGAAAATAGTGAAATTAAATAAACAAGTTCATTTATTTTTTAACCCAAAGCAAAATAAATAAGTAAAAAAAAATAAGAATAAAAGTAAAAAAAAAATAAAAACACATATTCATATTAATAACGCCAATATCATCTGAAAAACGATAAAAAAATTAAAGTTTGTTTTTAAAAAGAGAAAGTTGATGCTGACCCTTTGAAGTCGAAACGTCGGATTCCAAACTGATTACCACCATTGGATAGACCAGAAAAAATGGCAATGCAAAAGTGCAATTCAATTTGAAATCAGTTTTTAAACGAGCTCAGGAAAAAAATAAAACGATTTTTCAATATTTCGGATTTTTCCGGAAATACATAGTTGGAATCTTAAAATTTTCTAAAGGGCATATTGTTTGCCACCTAAATGCGCAATTTTGGCTTAATTTGACCAACACTCTAGTCGGTTTTCGAGTTCCTCATACTATTATGTATTCGAGCCACCCTGTACAGGGTGTCCCAAATTCGAGGCGTATCATTGGGATCTCGGAAACTATAAGAGATATCACGTTGGTTAAATTAGGGCAAAGTTGCGCAATTTGCTGCCAATCAAAATGCCGTCTTGGAAGTTTGAAAATTCCGAATACTGTCGAAGGTATTCGAAAAAAAACAAATATCCGTGATTTTGTTTGTATTTTTCTCTGACTCTATTTGAAGTGATATGACAAAATAAATTCCACATTCTCATTGTTTGTTTTTTCTGCTTTACAAGATGGCGCTACTAGATTTTTAATCCGACGTTTCGTTCCTTCGCAACCTTCATCAATTTTCTTCTTTTAAAATGGGCAAAAAATTCTATTTTATGCTTAGTTAACTTTAATTTTAATTCTAAATTCAATATCATAAAACACTTGACATTTATCCGACGTTTCGTGGCAAGAATCCATCATCAGTGCTAGTTGCTGATGATGGCGATGGAACGAAACCTCCTATCAAAAGCCTGATGACGTCATCTTGAAAAAGAGGAAAAATGGCTATGAAAATGTCGAATTTATTTTGGTCTACTTTTTAAAGTAAAATCAGAAAAAAATTATTTGTTAAAAATTGTGTTCTAGAAATTAATTGCCAAAACTCAGAATTTGAAATATCATTTTATAATGAATTTATTTAAAAAAAAGTAGAAAGAATTATTTTTTGTTTCAGTGGAAGCTTCGAGAATATATTTTCATTAAAAGCTAAAAAAATTAGGAACTACAAAAATTTTACAAATTAAAATTACATTACATTACTAAATATTTAACAAACACATGAAAGTAGCAAAAGTATAAACATTACAACAAGTATTCAAATTGAAAACCGTTTGCTTCAATACATTTTAGGTTAATCTATTAATTCTGTAAATTTCGCGTTGAATGGTTCTTGCTCGTATAGCTCTTATTTCTCTCACTAAATCATAACGCAGTTCTTCGATATTTTCGTTCAAATT
>JAEQML010063136.1:0-23457 GCA_016904865.1 Pissodes strobi | reverse complement strand
CCTATCATGCATTTATCTCTATCAAGTACTACATGCAGAATGATGGTTTTCATTGGAAGCAATGGAAAATTGATGATGACGGGATTTAGAGGTTTGTCTTCGGATATACAATAATGGCATTCTTAGAATCACGTACTGTAACACTTATCGCATATGAGGATGACCTTGCAGTTGTAGTGATCGTAAAGACGCGAGAAAATTACAGGATATGTCGAATGAAGTGATGGAAGATATGATAGAATGGTTGAGGAGAAAACGGTTAATTCTGACCTCAAAAAAAAAAAACGGAGATAGTGGTCCTTGCAAGGTGTTGAACTACGAAGGGAGCTGAAATGTAGTTGGGGAACGTGACAATAAGAAGCCAAGGACATATAAAGTATCTATGAATCTACCTAGACTCGAATATGAGAATGCGATAGCACATGTAGGAATGTTGCTAAAATATGGGAAAAGCTATCGGCAATATAAGCAAAACCCTACTAAATTTCGGGGGCTCTTGAGAGGAAAATCGAAAAGTATTGCTTGCAGTAGTTGTGTAAACTATCTTTTATGGCGCAGTAATATGAAGGAGAGCCATGTAGAGAAAGATCCATAGGACTATCCTGCTGAATGTCCAACGCAAAGCCGCAATTCAAATGGCAACAATATCAATAAAGGCACTGCTACCGACTGGTTGATGAGAGCTGTGCTATAGAGGAGGAGGCCAATAAATGAACAGCCTGTTAGACGACTCTAAGAAAGTAGGAGTAAGAGTGGCAAGAAAACCCAAACATAGGTCTGCAGACTCAAAAGCTCACACCAAACTAGAGCCATGAGTCAACAAAAAATCAGCTAATTTCTTGTTATGGGTGCCTCCAGACCTAGAGAAAATGGTTCAAAATTGCGTAGAGCGATAAATGCATATATTGTGGGAATATAGATTACTGTTGAGCATATATTCTTTGAATGTGCTAGGCACGTAGGGGATAGAGGGATTGTGAAAAATAGCTTGGGAAGGTGACTCCGCAGAACAGAATAGGAAAGATGTTGGAAAAGGAGGATAACAGGGAAGGCTTATGTAAACTAGCTAAGGCCATTATGGAAGACAAACAGAGATAAATTAAAATAGTAGACTGGTTCTAGGAGTCGAACATCTCTAATATCTTTCTTCCCTCAAAGCAATGCCTAAAACAATTTCAGAAAAAGACACATACATAAGTGAGTCTAAACACTATCTTAGGCTTAATCCAGTAATGGAACATGAGCGCTCCACCCGACAAAAGAAGACTATTACTGCTACTACTACTACTAATACTACTAAAACTACTACTACTACTATCGCAACTACTACTATTATAGATAATACACATCAACTTACCATTTAAAACATGTAATAGAACAGATGATGAATCCAGATTCGACGGACTGCAAGTGTAGTTGCCAGAATCCTCAGGATGAGTGTAAAAAATTACTAACGTGCTTACTGTTGTGTCGACACCTTCTCTCTCGAGCTGGATATCTATTGCGTTCTTATCATATTTTAATACTCTTTCGCCGTCGTGGTACCAAAATATGTACGCTGGTTCTTCTAGTGACTGGGTTATCACGCACTTCAACTGGACTTTGCTTCCCATTTTTACAAACATGTCGGGCTCACCAACAATTTCAATTTTTGGTACTGAAATTAATAGAAGTATATAAAAGTAAGCTAGAGAATGTACAATATACTTAAGATTGTTATGTTTAAAGTTTTACGGTGTTTAACTCTTGCTTAACTTTAAATGGCTGCTCAGTAAATATAGATTTATTTACCAATTTGTCATTATTGATTAATAATAATTAATGATTGTTATAAACACTTTTTAATATTTTAAAAGTAAATAATATTATCCATTCCGAATTTTGATAAAAAGCTAAGAACACTCAAACTGCAGATGATAAGACATTAGTGAGTACATGAGATTTTGTTCGTGTTAAATATCTGTGTTCCGTGGTTCTTCAACAAATACTTATTCATAAAAAATATATATTTATATTTTTCACTGGTTTTACAACCTGTAGGTCAAAACTAAAATTTTTTTTAAAAGATAAAAACAACCTTAGAGTATATAGTTGAAAAAGAGGTAGTTGTTTTGCTATTCGACTGGCCCCATCATTAAAACGGGTCTGCGGGCGAATTCCTAGCGGCCAAGCACGTGGCCGCGCGCATCGGCGAATCGCCGGCCGCGAGCTACATTGGGAGGTGCTTGGCGCCCGCAGAAGCCATCCCCACTTCTTTAGTTTCATTCATTTGTTCATGGTTTGTTTTATTTGGGGAGTTAGGGGGGTAGACATTGTTGGGGCCAGGAGGGCAGCATAATGATTAATGAAACGCGGAGTCTATCTTTATTATATTATAGTCTAAGAGAACAACCAATGACTATTACGGGGTAGTTTTTACACCCTTGCATTACCCTCTCAACTAAACAAAAATGCTATACTGTATACAAATTTGTAATAAAATTAACATGTTTCGTGGTTTTTGAAAATTGCAAGTTGTTTTTAAGATAAAAAATTTAAAAAAATAGCGGGTTCTTGAAAAATCTCTTCTTATCGAACCCTTATGCACTTAAAAGCAAACCTATATGCCAAACTTTAGCTTTCTATGTCAAGTCGTTCGAGCTGGGTCTTCATGAATGACTTGATGATTTTATATAATGGAACCTACAGATAGAGTTTTCTTCATTTAAGGTATACTTTTAGTTTTTTAAGGTATACAAGATGAAAAACACTTTTTCCATGGATTTGAGACAAAAGCTATTTTATACGATATACTATTATCTTCAACTTTTTTATTAATGGGTATTTGAATATTTTTCTGAGATGTAGTTAAGAGGTATCACGCCGCCCTCCTGAATCTTTTGCTAACCACCAATCCTGGTACTTCCGACCAAAAACTTATTATAACGGTTTGTGAATTGCCACTTCTACAGAAGGATCCATCGCAAAGTCTGGCATTACAGTTCTACAAACTGGGATAAACTAAGGGAGTTCTACCTAGATTTTCCTTGACTCGACGTCTTCTTTGGAACTAACGAGCCGTCAGTCTGCTGCGAAGAGATTACGCAAGTAATCTCCGCAGGAATGGAAGCATACATCCCAAATTCCATCAAGTTACCGTCAAAAGGAAGGCCCTGGTTTGATAAAAGATGCGAAAGAGCTGTAGGCAAGAAACAGCAAGCCTACAAGTACTGGTAGCGAAATTAGATCGCTGAAAATCGAAATTATTTTGTCGAGGCGAGAAACGAATGCAAACGTATGATCGACGAAACTAAGGACAAACAAAGGACCAGGAATAAACTTTTGCCATGCCCCAGTGGCTCCAGGAATTTCTGTTCGGTAGCAAAGGCAGTAAGTAATAACTTTACAAAAACGTCTCTCCAGGAAAAAGCAAACATGCTCGCCAAAATGTTTTCATCGCACTCTACCTTAGTCGTCCCCCAAGACAGGGCTCTCCCCACCATATCGAACATCAACACTACCAT
The DNA here is from genome assembly GCA_016904865.1 of Pissodes strobi. Taxonomy (NCBI): domain Eukaryota; kingdom Metazoa; phylum Arthropoda; class Insecta; order Coleoptera; family Curculionidae; genus Pissodes; species Pissodes strobi. The sequence goes on along the minus strand of JAEQML010063136.1, from coordinate 19,954 downwards.
GGCAGAAATCAAGTTTCATCACCGTGATATTCGTAAAATCCTTAAAGAACTAGATACGCAAAAGGCATCTGGACCGGACGGAACCTGCCATCGTGTTAAAGAACTGCGCCAAAGAACACCCGTTTCTTCCAGGCTTTTTCTCTGTCTTACGGATAAGGGATTTACCCATCTTCTTGGAAAGTCGCTCGAGTACAACCTGTTCAAGAAAAAGGCAAGAAAACCACGCCCTCAAACTATCGCCAATTTTATTTCCTTGCTTCCAATAATCTCCAAAGTCATGGAACGTGTAATCAATCAACAACTACTCAAGTACCTTGAGAACAGCGATAATCAATACGATTTTCGCAAAGAGAGATCGACAGAAGTTATATTGGCCTATGTCATTCATATATGGAGTAGGGCAATTGAGAACTACGGAGAGTCCTGAGCGATTGCGTTGGATATTTCGAAAGCATTCGACAGAGTTTGGCATGACGGACTGGTCAACAAACTGCCGTCCTTCGGACTGCCAGCCTCTCTCTACAGCTGGCGTGCCAGTTTCCTTAAGAACCGATCTCTGCACGCTGTAGTTGATGGACACATCTCAGACACATTCACCATTAACGCGTGCGTGCCTCAGGGCGCAATACTTTCACCAATTCTGTTTCTCATTTATTTATATTAATGACCTGCTGACCGAAACAAATAATCCTAATTACAGTTTTGCAGATGAGAGTACTCTTGTCTCCCAATTTAGATCAGAAAATCCTTTACCAGCGACTGAGACTTATCACCGCAGACAGGAGCAGATTACAGCAATTAATCAAGACCTGGAGAAAGTTCAAACTTGGGGCGACTGAAATTTGGTCCAGTTCAATGCAGCCAAGACTCAAGCAGCCACGTTTACCAAGAGGGCCAATACGGCGGGCCCTGACATCATTATGGCAGGATCAACCATTCCTTCATCCTCGTCAATCGGACTGCTGGGTGCCTCGGTCAACAGCAATATGTCCTGGCATGACCACATTGCTAGCATCGCAAAATCAGACTCCCAGAAGCTTGATGCGCTATTTCGCAACAAAAAACTGTATACATCGCAGCAGTTGCTCTTGCTCTACAAAGCGCAAAATAAAACCGTGCTTATAATATTGCTCACACATCTGGGGTGCCGCACCAAAGCACACCTTAAAGCTGCTGAATTCCATTCAGAAGAGAGCTGTGCGTCTTGTCGGCAACCCGGATTTGACCAGGAATCTGGATAGTCTGGAACACCGCAGACATGTGGCCGAAATGTCCCTGTTTTACAGGTACTTTCACGGCAGATGTTCCCATGATGAGGCCCGCCTCATTCCGCCCCTGGCAACGCCTGTCAGGCAGTCATGACAGACCTCAAGAGCGCACCAGTTCGTCGTACAACTGGAAACACCTAGAACATTGCTTTACAAGAACTCCTTTGTCTGGCGCACTGGATCACTCTGGAACTCACTCCGAGGACATCTATTTCCCCCTAATTACAACCTACAACTATTCAAGAACCGTGCCAATCAACATCTTCGCACACACACCGTTCGTCGAGAGCCATAGGATCTCCCTTTAATGTGTGTGCGACTACCATAAAAAAACCTTTTTACTGTTTTAATTGCATTACTAACTATTCTCATTTTTGGAAACGGGGGTAGATCTGTTTCTCGAAATGTCGAAGGTTTTCCAGTTCTTTTAAGGTTTTCAGCTTCGTTGGGGTCACTAAACTAGCACTTGTGCTGTTTACACTCTGGGGCCAGAGCCGAAGCGGCCTTTTCCTTCAAAAGCCTACAATGAAATGGAGTAAAAGGCATAATCTCAACAACGATAGAGAACATATCTACATTACCAGATTCATTGCGTTTTTATTCAGTTTTAAGTATTTCCTATAAAATAAAATTTTTACAGATATAAGTTCTCACTTATTCCAGATTTTGTAATTACGAGCTTCGATGTTATTTTTCCACAAATAAAATAGTTTTCCGTCTTGAGGACACCTTGTATGTAGAATTACAATATAATTGAGTATGCGACGCCTTTGCTTAAAATAATACCAATAACTAGGTAATTATTAATTGCTACTGCTATTGAATAACATCATAAATTATTTATATATAACTATTGAGTTTGAGTAGTGTGAAAATGCTTTAGTAAGATTTCCAAAAATACCAGGCTTGCCGAATGCTTCACAACATTCGCCACAAATCGGCATTATCTAACAGTATTGCTACTAAACTTCACTGCCCATGAGCCATTACGCGTACAAGGAAAATCCGGACAAATCCTTTGGAATTTGGCCAAATTCGGCATAATCCGACAAAAATAAAACCATTTTTATACGCAGATGGATTTTGGTGCCATTTCTTTTTATTTCAGAGTGCAATCCATGCAAAATGGTTTGACAATTATTGTTCTTGCATTTTCAAGTTGCGAAAAAAAAACATAAAAACGCATGCCATAAGACAAAATAAATAAGTGTTGCACATGGCGAAAAGATTAAGTCAAGATCGAAGCTTAACACTAGGACTATATGCTGCCATTTTCTAACTCGGGATCAGGTTAAAAAATTGATTTAAGAAAGTAGACTTAACTACATTGAGTACAGTAAGTATAGATATTATTAAAATGTTACTTTATTCAATATCTCTCTATTTAATTGCTCCTCAAACTAATACAAGTATTTCTTTCTTCTAATCCAATAATGTTTATTCAACACAAGCTTAATGTTTCAAAGTTGGGCAAAATATTCATTAATTAATTGTTGTCTTCTAATGTTATTCATATTAAGCCGATAATTCTGCCCATGGGGAATAGGAATATGATTGCGTGTTCTTCTTCTGGGTTTTGCGGAGGATCTGGTTCATTTAATAACATAGCTATATTGTGAACTATAGCAGTTGCAATATTCATAGCCTCCACTATTTCTTTTTTTAATCTAATTCCAAAGGATAAAATCGGAAATCTGCGTTTCCACATGCCAAATGTTCCTTCTACTGGATTTCTTGCTCTTATCTGGGACTCATTAAAAATAGTGTCAGCTCTAGTTCGACAATTTTCTAAAGGAGTAATTAAATATTTTTTTTATGCCATAGCCACTATCTCCCACAATGACGTTATTATGAAAGTCCCCTCTTTCTAACTTCATTCTTAGCAATGAATTTTTGAATATGAGGGCATCATGTGTGGATCCCGGCCATCGACACACCATATCCTGAAACATACATTTTGCGGTACACACTGCCTGCACATTAAAAGAAAAAAAGCCCTTTCGATTTCTATACATCCTCCTGGAGATAGTATACGTATGTGGGTACAGCCGAGGGCTCCTATACAAGTAGGGAAACGAGCTAAACTATAGAATTCTTCAGAAATCTGTCTCATTTTCATTTAATGTCATTATAGAGATTTGCTATCGCCCTACTTACTTTCCACACAATTCTGCAAGCTGTATTTTTGTCTATGCCAATGAAATCACCAACTACTTGAAGAAAACTTCCAGTTGCATAAAACTGTAGTGTAATTAGCAACATGTTTTCTGGCGTTACTGCATGATTCCTATAAATATTGGTATTTTATTGAACCCAAATTATACCTATAATTTCAAATAATTTTTCCTTTCAGTAGGAGAAGCAATTTGTGGTCGAATTCGATTTAAGTTAAATCATGTAGTTTGTGAAGGTTCCAAATCACAGCTGAGTTGATATTTTTCTTAATAAAATTTTAGGATTTCCCATGTCCGCTTGCAAAACTGCCAACTGATTTTCCTATATCTGGGGCCTCTTTGTGTGTTTTATAACATTCTTCGACATTATTTAAATTTTTCTTCTTTTAATACCTTAACAATCATTATTAAATTATTTAACCGCTGAGTGTTGAAAAGCCTTCAAAATTCAAAACAGACAAATATTTCACAGATTAATGTTTGTGTAACCTAGAATTATTGATAAACATTTTTTTGTCAGATATCTTGTTAAGGTCAGACATGAAGTATTAAAATTTTGATGCAAACAGCGGGTACTCCCGATATTTCAACTTCTTTGTGAAATTTCATAACTGAGCACAAATTATAGTCTGGAAAATATTTTTGAAATGAAACTTCTTTACGCGTTCCTGGGAGTAAAAATTCAAGGCCGTAATACACGAGCTAGCGAGACGAAAATCCGTAACGATATAAGGTTCACCAATTTGTCAAGAAATAATTGAATTATTTGATATAGCTGGTTAAGCGTAAGAAGTTTCACTTCAAATATGCGCACATAATGCATACACTGTTTTTTTATTACATTTTTCTCTGAAATGAAAATCGAGGATAATTCTCTCTTGGGTCAATTCTGAATTGACTTCTTGTCTCCCTGTACAAGATATCTTCAGTTTTATTATTTTATTACTATTTTCTTATAAAGCAGAACTTTTTATGTAGAGAGAATTTTTTTCGTAAAATTAATAAATTTCCTATATGGAAAGAATTTCCCAGTACACGCTGTAAATAAAGATACACCTATATCGACTGCTATTATGAACATTAGTTAAACATAACAAATTATTTAGGGATTGTTTTAAATGGATATCACTTTAGCAATATTCCCAAAAATATTAGGTACTTGAAATAATATTTCAGCATATTTGCCACAGCGCTAACAATTTATAGCAGAATTGCAAGGGCGGTATTGTTCGTTAAATTAGGCAGAGCTTAATCCGGTATAACCATATCCGGTGTGTCCCTAGTTACGATCATTCTAATAGCAAAATAAACTGATTACTATGCATATTTGCGAAGCTCTCGTCAATAATCTAATGGTTAAAGATAAAACTTGTGAGTACTATTAGAATAAAATAGGATAACAAAGCAGGAAACTATATGGGGTGCGTTGATAAAGAAAAAAAGCTTATGAATGGGGAGGATCAAACATTTAGTTATTTTAATATTAGATTTGCTGACGGCAATAATAGATTAAGTATCAGTAACTACCAATCCTATTCTATATACCTAATAAAAACTAATTCAACTATCTAACTTAGAAGCCAAAGAAACTCAATGTAGTACTTACCAACAACATTAAGCGTAATAAAATGGCTCATTTTCGGCTCGGTACTGACTTGACATTCATATTGTCCAGCGTCTCTTGCTTGGACATATTTGACCTGAAGAGTCCAGGTATCTGTAGCTTCTACTAGAAAGGCTTGAAATCTATCATCAGCTATAAAAGTATATCTATCTACAGTTAGAATGTGTGCATCTCTTTTCCTAATCCACGAAACTGATTTGTTACCCAACTGCTTCACTTTACAAGGTAAATAGGCATGTGTTCCCAGTTGAGTTGTAATGTTTGTCGTCGTAGTGGGATCGAAGTATGGCCCTGTGTATAACCCTGTAAATCTCTTGACTGCGTGGGCTGCTTCTCCTCCCGAAAACACTGAAACAAAAAAGTGGCTTGTTTAGGAAGGACCTGAATAATGTTATGGATACGAAAGGAAAATTACACAGTTTTATTAATATTTTTCGGAATATATACTTGTTATATCAGCAAGTTAAGCAATTATAATTGTTGTATTCGAAAATCATATTGTGTATATCACAATAATTTTTTGCTTTCATTTTTATGTCAAATTGACGTGGGTAGCAAATAATCCGCCTCATATTATTTAAATTTGACACTGACTTTATGACGGTGAAGTTTTTTACATGATCATTATATTCTGCTATAAGAAAAATTTACAGATCGCTCCTACGCTTATTTCTACCATGTCGAAATAATCACATATGTCTGGAGCATGTATTTTTTGTTATTCTGGAACAAAGAGATACAAAACCTATAAAATAAATTAAATAAAGGGCATGATTTAAATCTCAATATATTTTATAAAAATATCACTTCCTCGGAAATAAATATTCAGTTTTTACAGTAAATTTCCCGCTCAGAATTGTCAGTTGATATTTTTGAAGGTTAGTGCTTTCGACATCGTTAATAGGTAAAAAAATATTATCAGTATTTATATTAGATATATAAAATATCAAAACTTCAAACGTCAATGTTTCGGAAACGCTGGATATAAAGAGTAATTTAAAAGTACTTTAACAAACTTCGGTAGAGGAATGATATAGTATATTTACCTAACAAGTGCGGAAAGTGACACTTTTCCGCACGAGGCGGCAGTTGCACGAACGACGCGAAGAGGAGTTCGGGCAAGCCGTCAAGCGCGGAAAAGACACTTTCCGCATGTGTTAGGTACAAAATTTTTCCTACGATCGATATACAGTGTGTCCACGGATTTTTACTCCATTTGTCTTCTTGGGGACTCAATCCGTGGACACACTGTAGTTCTTAGATAAACGTCAATTAGGTTTGAGGTAAATAATAATATACTGTAATTACAAAAATTATTGAGCTTCTTGAGTATTTCACCTTATTGTGTGTTTTAGATAAGATATTCATTAATTTAACAAATCGTGCGGAAAAGTTACTTTTCAGTGCTAGTAGTTCTGAAAAGTAACTTTTCAGCACGATTTTTTTTATAGAATTATAAACAGTAAAACAGATAAATATTACAAAAAAATCTTTATTTTAGACTAGGAGAATAGAGAACTGAGAACAAATTAAATATATTATTAAAGTTAAACGTGTATTTCATAAATGCTTTATATAAACTTTTGTAGGATAACAAAAACAAATTAACGATAAATATTAAAATTAAACGTGCAATTGGCATTTGTAGCATACTGTAGATTTATTGCAGATGCCATGTCTTGAAGAACTTCGTTGGTTTTTAATTGAATTTGATGTGTGTTTGCTAATGTCTGACCTCCTTCGAAAACACATTCTACCGAACGTTGTATTTGGAGTTGACTTTGAGTAGAGCAACTGGGTATTACATTTTCCATCGTACTTTCTGACAAAACTGGATCCATGGGTATTCTCGAAGACGTTTTTAAGATATTCTCGGTAATTTTGCTTTTATTCGTTAGGGAATCTTCAATATAGGATTCGGCTACACTGGTTGACTTCCATCCTCCATGCCTTTTAATATTAGTGATATTGGTTCCAGAATTTGCCAACAAGGTTGCTGAGGATCTTCGAAAACAGTGGCCCGTGTACATTTCTGGATTTTTCAAATTCAGGTACCCAGCAATGTTAGACGGTATTTTACCAAATGTATTGATACCAACGCTTTGATTAGTGCATTTTCCGTTTCTATAAAATAGAAAAAAGCGTTTGTTTGTGGCGTTCACAGGTCGCGCAGCCACGTACTTTCTGTACAGTTTTATGTAGCTAGGTTTATTTTTATCTGGGCCACAAACTACAAATTTTCTCGGTTTATTGGTTTTGGTAGATGGTATGGTGATTACCAGAATGTCTTTTTTATCTGCAATGTCTTCGGTCGTCATCTTCATCAATTCCTCACGTCGCGTCGACAAGCACCTGCTATACCAAAAATTGTAGTTATTTTCATCATGAGATAGACGTTGTCTGGAGCATTAAAAACAAAATTTTCTACATCTGTTGTTCCAAAATTTTGGATATTTTTGGTTTGTAGTTATCGTTGACTCTCTTTAAATAGGATGCGAGTTTATGATATTTGCTTATCAACGTCCTTCTCAAGTTTTATGATTAATTTTAGCATTGAATATTTCGACCATAGCGTTGATGGGGCATATGTACTTGATAATATATGAAAATATGCTAGCAATACATCTTCCTTTATTGTGGATAATTTTTATTTTATTGCACCAGGACTCGAACAAACTGAGCTCTTTTCTCTAACGTTCTTTAGATTTTTCTGGAATCAGAGCACTATTTGCTGCGTTGATGGCCTCTATGATGTCTTCTGAAAAACCTTCTCCTTCAAACTGTTCTTCGCTATCCATTTTAACACAAAAACTTGCAAAAATGATGAAACTGAAGAAAGGCTACAGTTGTTGATTGTCAATGTTTGATTGTTTGACAGTTGCTGAGGTATAAAACAATATTTACCACCTGCTCCGGAACGGGGTGATGTGTATTTGATATTTTAATCACAACCTGCACCTAATTACTGTAATATATACCAGGGGTGTCAAATTAGTAGAACATTTTATATAAATTCTGTCACAATTTCAAAAATCATGCGGAAAAGTAGTACTTTCAGCACGATAAATCGTGCGGAAAAGTGGTACTTTTCCGCACGATCGTAGGAAAACGTTATTTTAAGATAAAAATACTAATATACTATAGTTCAAAGAAAACTGGATTACTCAATAGTGTCTTGCCAAGTTGAAGAAAACAATTTCAAGAACTTTGGCATTAAATAATCAACCTCAAATAAATTTGGGATTTGAATTATCGAGTATCAACAAAATGTCAAGTCCAGAATGGTGCAACACGATTTTCTTATTGATGTTAAAAATGCAAGGATTTTAATTAAAACAAACCTAACACCGGAGAGTCGTGTATGCAATATTCGGCTCCAGGAGTGGAGTTCGTGAGCGCCACCAGTTCTACCAGCTAAACTGGAAAGCTCCGCTGGTGTTGTACGGAGTTGTTAGGCACGTTTTATTAAACAAGAAAACACAATCTTAATTTACATTTCGATCTATTGCATCTAGTTTTTTTTATTTAATACAGCAACAATCTTACAGTGATATTTAAAAACAAAGGAATGACCACAAAAAACTATTAAGTAATTAATGACGATGGTACAATATGAAGATTGTACTGAGACCAATTCTGTTGGTAAACTCGGCACTTTGGTTTACCAAAGATTATTACATATATGTATGCAAAAACTAGTAGCTACACTAATTTTAAAAAGGTAGCAATAATAACTTTATCAATTAATAAAAAGCCACAATAACCATATCAATCTACCAGATAAATAAATTAATAAATCAAATTAATGGAAGCTATCTTAAAGCTTGGCCGGCAATGCTAAATTTATAATTAAATATTAAGAACTATCTTATCAATCGGCAAAAAAAATAAAGAGATTAAATGAAATCAAAATCAACGATACCCCGTTGGATCTAACGGGGAGTTAGATCGAGTTGAAGGTCTGCTGCTGAAAAGGCTGCAAACTCAGCAGTCGAGGTAAAAGTGCCTCTGCACTAAGGTGAACGTGGGACTTCTCGACTCGATGGCTAAACTCTGTAAAGGTACCGGGCGCCTGTAGCAAAAACCAGGTATTGGCTTCCTGGCCCCGGTAGTGAAAACCCGGTATTGGCTTCTGGCTCCGGTCGTGAAACCTTGCAATGGGACCCGGTAGTAAAACCCTATAACAACCCAATACTAATTAGACCAAGCCCCTTACTGAAAAAATTATAGCCTCCCTTGCATATATATTTTTTATATAAAACAAATCACCCCAAAAATTATCAATGGATTTTCAGTAACCATCAGCAAATAACAGAAATACAAAAGGTGTAAAAAACTTGAAAATAAAAAGAAATGTATGAAAACGTATGAACCACCCCTAAATATAATATAAACTCCCCCATATGATCAAAACTAAAGTCACATTAAGAAAAAAGTTGAGATATAATAAAAGGAAACGGTTAAAATATCCTATGGAATGCAATGCAACTGGTGGTCGATGTAAACAAAAATTAACAGATAAAAGTAATTAAATATTAAATTAGACTAAAAAACTTTAGCAATATTTACCTCACTCGAGTTGGAGGGTTGCATGGAGAATCAACTGGCTCGGTTTAATAAGATAAGCTGGGAAAGGCTCTAGAAATAATGGAAAATAACCTTTAGCATCTTGGTGACCATGTGTGGCAGGCAGTAAAAAAAATTCCAGAAAAATCTTACCTAGTTAAGGATTAAAATCCCGATAAATCGGTCGTGTCAAAATACAAACTAGGAACTTAACCCAATATCCCCTAGGATAGTAGTATAAAATGCAATACTAAAAGCTGAGTCCTCTACATCTACACTTCAGCAAAACACTTCGAAGAACGAGATCATCGGTTTCAGTCAATATGCCTTTTTCACTTCCACGGAATTAGAGAACCAACATCAGATCAGAAAAAGTGGTAGTGCCGAGAAGACTGGTCGAAATGAAGAGATAATCGAGACGAGGAATACTTCGAAGATAATAAGCGAGAACTAAGCGTTGTAAAACGACTGCGCAAGCAACAACTAATGGGCTAAAATTAAATTTTTCAATAAATAATAGGAAATATTCCTAAACGAAATAATAAACCTTTAAGAATTCCAATCGACAGCAACAATTAACTGAAAAGAGCCCATTACTAATATTCAAGCCTACCAATCGAATCTTACAAAACTTACAACATGCCACTCGAAAATATAAATATAAAGTAGGAATCATAAATATTAAAGTCCTAACCCAACTGTAGGTAAGAAGATATAAACTAAAATAAATAAAATAATAAAATATAACCTCGAAATCCACTAAAGGATAAGAAAGGAAAACAAACATTGACGATTTAATGAAAATTAAAGAAAAATAAGGGAAAAACCACGAGGAAAATATGTGAGGGATACGCCCTAAATACCTAAAGTACTATGAGAAGAAACAACAATGAGTAATCTATGCAGAGATCAACAAGTCTTAGAAGAAAATAAGCAACAGGTACTAGTTTTTACTATTGAAGAGAAAGAAAAATGTAATAATAACTAACAATCATTCTCGAATTAACAGGTAAACAAGAAAGCAGCAGCTGTATCTCAAAGCAAACAGTGACCCCCAAGACATATCAGCCTGAAATTAGAAGTGAAATATTCAAACCGAAAGTAGTATATAAATTTAACTGATCTAACGAGGATCAAAGGTAGGTTATTAACTCAGTACTTAAAAAGACAGAGCTGCAAGTAAACATAATTATTGTAATATAAATAAGCAAAGTTAAACTAATATCACAGTATCTTATTTTAGTTGTTTGCCAAATCTAAGCGAACCAATATATTATCCACTCTAGAACAAAGACAGCCACAAAGTGCTAGAGGTGTTATAAAAGCTAATACATATTATGTAATACTAACAGTATGTATATATAATTAACTAATATTAATAAATGTGGCAACGGGACGTCCATTAAGCTTATTAACAACAACTCAAATAAATGAATTTATGATTAATTAACCGAAGAGGTTAATACTCAATAATTCTTACCACATAATATAGAATCTTTTGTTGCTAAATGCAGCAGATAAAATTTATCTTTTATAGTGGCAAAATCAGACTGTTACAATGGTTTGCCTTATTTATGAAGAAAAGCCTAAGATTATCTTTGCAACCGCAAGAGGACGAAGTTTGGGTAGATGTATTAGCTTCAATATAGGAAACCCTCTCTTTATGTATTATTGATTTTCAGACAGTGCTTCAATGTAGTAACATTTGCCATACATACATCTGGAATATAAATGAGATAGGACTCAAAACTATTTTAAGAGCAAACTGAATAGTTTACAACTGGGGTGAAATTATATATTCCAGATTATTTTTTATTTTAAGTATCTAATCCTTCCGGTTGGATAACAGATAAGAATTTTGTGAACCTTCTGTAGTACTTTAGGAAATAAATAATTCAAGGGAGGGAGTTTCCTTTTTAGAAAACAACTATTTGTCATTTCTGAGATGGCATTCCTGGACCGTTTTCAAAAAACTGCTTCTGATGCTCGAGTCACAAGCAATCCTGGAAGCGAAATGACCACATATAATATTCAAATTAAAACAAAATTATGGACACTAACTATCAGTATTTAGGGCTGATATTAGTCCCTTTTATACAAATATGATCTACGAATTTGAGTACTTCGCAACATATTCTGTTGAGATGTCACAGGCTGAAGAAATTGATGGAAGAGTGGAGTTAGGATACGAAGATGAATACAAATACAGTGTAGAAGCAAATATTGTTTACGCCGCAAAAGAAATTTAGTCTAAAGAATTTACAGCAAGTGAAAATGGAAAAATTAATGGAAGAAAGGAGAAAACTTAAAATAAATAGACACCGTTAGAACTTTTTCGAATTATTGTATAAGATGTGGTTTCACGTAGTGCCCCGAAGAAAATGTATTCTTAGCCGAGAGCAGTAAAGCAGAAGACCAATCTCTGCGATTATAAGAGATGGAAACACAGGAATGTCTACCTTACACTAATTTTAATATATGGAGTTTAGCTGGTGCATCTTCCGAACGCGAATATTTTTACCATTGTGATTCAGATGCGTACTTTAAGTTAAGAGCAGCAGTAAAAATCAAAATTAGACAAGAAGAAGGTTATAACTGATCCAAAAAAGAAAGGATGCTGACAATGGAAAAGAAGAAAACAAATGGTGAATTATATGAAAAAAAAAAGAGTATGGTGTGCTGTCTAGATACTGAAGAATAATCTAGACACAATAATTCAAAGAAAAATTAGGTACAGTTCAATAGTTATAAAATGTAGGGGAACGCTTGTGTTTTTTTCGAACGTGGATATGTATCGTTCTGCCATCTGTAGGTTTAGATGATGACTTTAAGTTAGGACGCATTTATTTTCGAAGTATGTATTTGATGGACAATTTATGTATGTGTTGCTCAAAACTTGTTTTAGTGTTGCAACTGAAATTTGCGTATTTTCATATATTTAAGATACAAATTAATCCGTTGGTTGGCGAATAACGCTCTATGGGCTTGCAAAAGACCTTTCAGCCGGAGATTCTCCGCTAGATTTATACAACTGTCGCTTGCTTTATCATCATCTAAGGGGCCGTAGTGTGGTGTTCCCACGCAAGCCAGACATGATTTGCGTGGGAATTACAGTTGCCATGAGGACTGTATCCATGAGAGCTCTTGAGATACTGACCAGCTTACTGTCCCCCCATCTATTCCTGGAGTTAGAGGCTTTGAGGTATATGACTGAAAGGTCTCGGTCACCTAAGCGATAATAACAACCCAAGGGGACACATCAAAGTTTGGAGGAAGGCGGCTGATTAATGTTCAGAAATTTTAATAGAGGCAGAGAACATACTGTCCACCTTCAGATCTAGTAGACACTATCAAATTTCATATACCTGATAGAGAAGCGTGATTTGGGGTAGATGGCAGCCTACGTCCGGTTTAATGGGATCGCCTGGTATTCAAACGGCTCCAAAACGGATAGATGTACTGGATATGGTGTGCATGAAGAAACCATATTAACTAGAATTGCCCTTGGGACTTAAACAGCCGTGTTCTAGGCCGGGCTGCCTGCGTTCCTCAAATGTAGGTATGAGAACTTGTTAAAAACCTGTATCGGGTCTTGAGACTGTTAATTTTGCGTTGGTGTCTTAGGGTAGGGACGTCTCGCGAGCCTTGGCCGATCATAATAGGGTCAGTCTTCTTTAGGTTTCATCACTGTCGATTGACCCGAGGAACGAGAAGGCTGATCGTCTGACACGACAGGGTTCTTCAATATATCCAGTGGAACCTGAGCCTGTAATAGGTGTGTCTCAATGAAGATGCTTGCCAAAAGATCTATGGTGAACTACTCGAGGAATAAGGTAGGCTGGGAGAGGCTTGGGAGAACCAACGTCTTATAGAATGAGAACCTTTCCGGACTTGAGGCTTGTGACAAGGCATTTTCGCGGATCGCAGAAGATCTGGATTACAGGTAGTGCTTGGAGCATGAAAAATCGTCCACTCATGTTCCTGCAGACTGTCCAGTGTTGGCTAGAATAAGAGAGGTATACTTCGCTGCGTGCTGAACCCGGATGACATAAGAAAGATCCAGCCGATGAAGCGGTGTGTCTTTGATTGGGAGGCCGGGCTGCCAGACTGGATTCGTGTCTGAGTGGGCGCACAATGAGCTCAGACTGGGGGGCTACGTGCAAGGGATCCAACCAACTTCCGTTTAAAATTAAATCGTTATTCATTCCGTCATTCATTCATTTTATGCTGAAAATTAATACGAAATCTGGTAAATTGTCACACTGGGCATATCTATATTAAAATTTGACGTTCTTTCTTGTTATTTTTATTAACACAATACTGTCTTAGACTGTACTAATAATAACCATGAAACCGAGTTGATGGTAAGTCATGCGATCAAGAACAATGATAGGATAAAAATGTGAAAACAAAATAAAGCTTCTCTTACTATATTTTTAAATGAAAAGAAGAAGAGTAGGCAAAAGTAAGTTTATGCTTTCCAGATTTTAATATTGCTGAAGGTTTGTATATCAAAAACAAAAGGCTAGTAAGGTATGAAAGTATTTTTTTTGAAATGACACACATCCTAAAGGGAGATCCTACGGCACTAGACGAGCGGGGTGTGCGCGAAGATGCTGACTTACACAGTTTTTCAATAGCTGTAGGTTGTAATTAGGAGAAAGAGTTTCCCTGGAAGTTAGTTTCACAGTAATACAGTGCGCCAGACAAAGGAGTTCTTGTAAAGCGATATTCTAGGTAACTCCAGTTGCACGACGAAAGGGTGCGCTCTTGCCGTATGTCGTGACTGTCTGACAGGCGTTGCTGAGGGCGCGATGAGACGGGACACATCCTAAGAACATCTGCCGTGACAATATCTGTAAAACAGGGAGATCTCAGCCACATGTCTGCGGTGTTCCAGACTATCCAGATTCCGGGTCAACTCCGGGTCGCCGATGAGACGCACGGCTCTCTTCTGAATGGAATCCAGCAGCTTTAGGATGTGCTTAAGTGCGGCACACCAGATGTGTGAGCAATAATCTAAGCATGGTTTTCTTCCGCGCTTTGTAGAGCACAAGTAGCTGCTGCTGTGTCTACAGTTTTGTGTTGCGAAATATCGCACAAAGCTTCTGTGAGGCTGATTTTGGGATGCTAGCAACGTGGTCATGCCAGGACATATTGCTATTGACCGAGACACCTAGTAGTTCGCTTGACGAGGATAAAGGAATGCTCGCTCCTGCTATAATGATGTCACGGCCCGCCGTATTGGCTTTCTTGGTAAACGTGGCTGCTTTGGTTTGTAGCATTTTCAAATTTTGGCATAAACAAATGCTACAGCTTTGCTTAGTTTATATTTATTTTTATTTACAAACACAGTTTAGTTTGGATTATTCCAATA
The DNA here is from genome assembly GCA_016904865.1 of Pissodes strobi. NCBI lineage: Eukaryota > Metazoa > Arthropoda > Insecta > Coleoptera > Curculionidae > Pissodes > Pissodes strobi. Next base: position 4,945 of record JAEQML010063136.1, on the reverse strand, counting down.
TAGGTACAGTGTATAAACTACGTTACCTTGTTTTACCTTGAAAGTAATTGAATACACTTTCTATATTTATATTTATGTCTTTTTATGACGTACTAGATGCTTATGATATGATGGTAACATCAAGGCTGATTTTTATCCCTTTCTAAATCGTAGGTGCTCGACTAGGTCTCTGGTTGTGCAATCCAATTTGCTCGGCTATTATTTTAATACTTGAGCTCTCTTTTTATTACTCGGGAAAATGCTCACAAGCTTTTCTTTGATCTAAAAGTTAATAAAATCTTAACGTTTTGTTCGACACAAATGTAACCTTGTGTATGTTTATTATTTTAAATCAATTGCTAGCAGTACCTACCTCAAACAATTTGGAGATCATAAGAGTCATCTAATGTATATTATAATTCGTTTATCTAATTGTGTTTCGGTGTATTGTTTCCTTTTGTTTTATTCATCTTTTGAAGAGATTTCGTGTTTTCATTTCTTCAGTGTTAAAGTGTCATTCACCTATGAGTCTATCCGTAAAACAGGCACATCATATGATTTTGACAGTTGGGTTTGACAGGTTCAAGAATCGACGTTCCCAAGTAACGGTTCCTTTTATTGCGTATTTTCTTGCTGCTTGGCGAATATGGTTTAGAGCAGAAGTTCGATTAACCGAGTTGTGACATGGATGGTTCTTCCTGCGCTTGCTTTCTCTATTTCAACTAAGTTAAGTTGGCAACTATGTTTCGGAGTCAAGGTGTTAAAATTCGTTCCGTGAGGGCGACGAGTGGATAAGCAGGCGACCTTTGTGGAGCCTTTTCGAGGTTTAAGTCCTCATGGACTGGTTCAAATAATTAGGATCATTATTTTATGATATTTTTGTTGCGTTTATGTATTTCGACTCGAACCAGGGTCATGGAGGTTACCTATAAAAGTTTATGTTGAGTTATTGGAATCCTACCTCCGCGTGGTAAGTTACAAAATTTTCATGCATTTTTTCAGTGGAATTAATTCTATTTTCCAATCTTTCTAGAATAATTTATGTATTGCTGTTGTTGTCATGTTGCCGATTCTTGGATTTGATGAATATTGAGCTTGGAGAAGTCTTTAGAATGGACCCTATTCGTTTTGTTCGACTAGCTATTACCAGGCAATAGGCCTTATAGATAGTTCTATAGGTGAGATGAAAAACTAGTTAGGTTATGAGTTATCTTTGCAATATTAGATATTTATTTTTTGCTAAGACAAACAACTGTTTTTAGGGCTCTCTACGGGTACCGCTCTAGCACATGAATATCGCTTTGCCTTAATTGCAATATCTATTTTTGCGTGTTTTGGGCTTAAACCACCACTCGCGTGTTATGCTCTTGTTGCTTATCTACGGCTGGATGTGGTGTACCAAGTTTGGAAAGCTTAAAGTGCTTTGGAGATGCATGGACCGTACATATACTAATACTGGTATTTATTTGGGGAGTATTTTAAAATTAAGATTACCTACTTCATAATTTGTAAGTAATATTATTGGCCTATTTGTAAAGCTGCCTTTGACAAATGTAGATTTTCTATAGATTGAGTGATTATACACATATTATTTTATATCTTTGCGGCAGAATAAAATTCATTAATTTGAAACCCTGTGCGCTATTTACCATCATTCTAGTAACCTATTAATCGGTATGCAAGATATTTGCCTAACAGTTTGTATCTCACGATTGTCAATAATAGTCAATATTATCTAAGCTTCTTTTCTATTGCGTTACTGTTACATTATCATCATCATCATCATCATCATCATCATCATCACAATACATGTGATTGTAATTGTACTGTATAGTTGTTGTTTTACATCAAGGGACTTCCTCATTAGTAGGGAAAGAATAAAGTATTTATTTTGAAGAAATATTATGCCTTATTGAAAAGTTCCACCAAAAATTACTTTTCAGGATTTAATATCATTATAGATTTTTCCAAGTTGAGTCACAGTTAACTTGGTGGTGCCCAATATCTTTATTAAAGTGTACCGATGATCCACGAACCTAGCTCTCCACTGTATTACTGGCTGCCGTTCGCATCTATAGATAGGTTTGCTATAAGGGTTTAGGAAATGTCCCCATAGGTTTTTGCTACATTGATCAGGATCAAGTTCCTGGCGCTCCAAGTTCAAACTTTCTTCAGACCTTGACTAATTGTTAAAATCTGCTTCTATCTGCGCTGATAAGTCTCAGTCGGTGTTAAATGTTTTTCTGATCTAAATTGGGAGACAAGGGTACTGTCATCTGCAATACTGTAATAGAGACGAGGAACAGAGCTCGTGAAGCACACCCGCATTAATGGTGAATGTGTCTGAGATGTGTTTATCAACTGCATCCTGCAGAGATTGATTCTTCAGGAAACTGGCAAGCCAGCTACAGAGGGACGCTGGCAGTCTGAAGGACGGCAGTTTGTTGAGCAATCTGGTATGCCAAACTCTGTCGAACACCTGCGACATATCAAACGAAATCGCTCGAAATTCTCCGCAATTCTCGATTGCTTTACTCCATAATATAACTCATGTCGATCTCTCTTTCCGAAAGCCGTATTGGTTATCGCTAATTTTTCTGTTGGTGTCGAGATACTTAAGAAGTTGCTGATTGACTACACTTTTCATGAATTTGAAGATTATTGGAAGCAAGGCAATGGGGCGATAGTTTGAGGATGTGGTTTTCTTGCCTTTTTTGAAACAGGTTGTATTCGAGTCGCTTTCTAAGAAGATCAGTAATTTCCTGGTCGGTATTACAGAGGAAATATGTTAGTTCGTTGGCGCAGTTCCTTAACGTGATGGCAGGTATGCCATCTGATCCTGATGCTTTTTGCCTATCGAATTCTTTGAGAATTTTACGAATATCTCGGTGATGAAACTTTATTTCTGCCATGGTAGTGTTGACGTTGGATATGGTGGGGAGAGTCTTGCCTTGGGGAACTTGAAGGTAGAGTGCGATGAAAATATTTCGGCGAGCATGTTGTAACGTTCAGATTTGGATCATAATATTTGTCGTTAAGTTTGGGCCAGCCCCGGTAGTATCCGCGTTTCAGTACATGGTACGATCGTGGGTTTGGGTATTTGCGCCAGCGTTTTGGAAGGTCTAAAAATCTTTGCGACGACTCGGGGGCTCGCGAAATCGTTTTAGCTGGAAACGCTTCTGGCTCGTCCTCTTTCCACTTTTAAAGGCCGGGTGGGTGAGGTAGTCGATGTGACTAAGTTTGTACTCGCCAACATAGTTTGGGCGGATTTGTTCGACTGACCTCTAAATTTTCCGTTTTGGGTTTGGCAAAAATCATTGTATAGCCTGCAGTGTTTTAAAGTACGGAAGTCTCGTATAGAGGATTTATTTCCATTCGTAACGGCATTATATAGTGTGGAGTTAGCCAGTTAGCTTGGCTTGTGTTTTTTTGGTGCCCTCCGGGTTTTACAGAGGGCCGCACCCCCTGGGCCAAAGTTCTGGCTAGGAGTTAGCGCCTCAACACTTGAGGGAGCTCAACATTTAGGGGTACCTGCCCGCTGTGTAGGGCCTAGTTCTTGCGGATCAACCGGATTGTTTTGGCGTTAGGACAATAGCGAAGCAGTGCTAAGTTAAGTAACCAAATAGTATAGGGTTATCGAAGTTGTGTTGTTTCCTGATGTTGTGGGAAAATGTGTATTGCGCTCCTTATTTTTATGATTAGTTTAGAGCGCGATATTTGTTATCTTTAGCGGACGTGTGCGCACCGTCGAGCCCTATTAAGTTCGATCCCTCCCTCTTTGGGATCCAGTCGGAGTTAAGCTCGATCAGTTAGTTTTATTATTTGGCGGACTCAACCGCCTGTTTTTTTCTCCCCTTTTCCCCTATCAGTTTGTTCTTATTGTTTTAAGATTAAAGTGTTTAATTGATTTCGCAGTGTTTCATTTGGCTTAACATTTAGTGAGCGCATAGACATTCTTTTTCAGATAATTTAAGTTTTTTTGCGGAGTATCGAGCACTGGGGTTTTGTAGCAAATTCCGCGAACAACGCGGGGATTTCCACTTCGGTCCGTGTCGAAGCTGGTGGCTCCCAAAGGACTTCACGAAGAGGTCGTGGCTAATTGCACGCACACCACACAATTTGCTGCAGGACTCTATGTCTTGATTTTCCCCGTGTCTATTCCAGTGAAGGAGATCTGGTCAGATTCGGGTAGGTGGTTTTGTTCTAATTCTTGGTGGAACTCATCATAGCTCCACAAGCTATTTAACAACGTACAATTTAATTCATAATTTCTTCTAACTTTTCAAAATAAAAAAAAAATTAAAAAACAGATTTCTTTTTCGAAAGAAAAGCGCGTGGCAATGTTTGCCTTTTCCTTAACTGTAATCTCAAAGGTGGAAGAGACGTTTTTGTAAAGTTATTACTTACTATATTTGCTACCGATCAGAAATTTCTGGAGCCATTGGGGCATTGTAAAAGTTGATGGCTAATCCTTTGATTGTGTTTGTCCTAAGTTTCGTCAATCACAGCTTTGCATTCGTTTCCCGTTTTGGCAAAATAACTACGACCTTCAGCTGTCTGATTTTGCTGTCAGTACTTGTAGGCTTGCTGATTCCTGCCTACAGCTATGTTATTAATTTATTAAATTTCCATTACTTTTTTATTCGTAACCATAATTATTAACAACGCGTTACATATAAATTAAGTTATACTCTGCCGTTCACTTTAGGCTGAAACCTGTTTGCAGGATCTAATTACAACCGACTTTTTCCCGCTTCCATAAAGCTCCAATTTAATGTTCACGCTGTGTCGAAGGGCCACTTAAAACTTCATAGTATCGTAAATATTGCACCAATGTGCCAATCAAATTGGCTGTACCTATAAACTGAGTTACGTGCCATGATATTCTTGAAGCAAGTGCTAAAATCCCAATCGTCTATCAATACCCTTTTATATTCATGATTAATTTATGTGAAACCAGTACAAA